>VZTV01015907.1:9864-20311 GCA_013400875.1 Anhinga rufa | reverse complement strand
AAAAAAAGAAAGAAAAACATGCTGGTCTACTGGATACAGAGCGCTGCTGGCAAACTTAAGACATTCTCTTTTACTCCCTGTAAGACATGTGAGTTACATCTGTAGCGGAAGAAAATCAAAACCAGAACTGTGATTTAAAAAAAAAAAAGGGTTTATTCATGTCACATGCAAAGTGTAAACAATAGTTCCCAGGTAAATAAAAGCAGAAAGGATTTATTAAATCTTTCAAACTGTTTGCAAGTAAAAGCTGAGACCGACAACCCCGTTACACCCAATTGAAGACGGATGCTGCCACAGAAATCTGGCAAGTTTACTGTAGATATTCTAATGTTAAGCTCTCCCTCTGCTGGGCAATCAATGTATTACACTGACTTTTTCAGTCACAAGTGTAATTTATATAGCTAGATTTTCCAAAGTTCAGTCCTTTTACTATCTAAAGAAACAGTTCTTCTGGAAAAATCTGCTGCAAACAGCCTCACCCTGCACTGTAAGTTTACCTGCATCACTCTGAGCTCATACTGTGCATAAGAAATCAGTCAGAATAATAGCATTGACCTATGTTTTGCTTAATTAATTAGCTAGTGAACTTGTGTCCTATCAGGTTTTTCATTGTTTTTTTCCAGTGAATATCCTGTTATGGTCCATATCCATATTGTCCCCAACAAATAATTCATAAAGCAAAATAGATGCTGTGAATGAGCGTTCAGAACTGAACAGAAGTTGTAGTGTCTTAGAATGGTACTCCTGAAATATACTCTACAAAATCTTGGTAAGTGAGGTGGAAATTGCAGCTACTCTGCGTTCAGTAAAAATATGAAGTTTTGAGTGTCCTTATGCAAATTTTGCTCTCCTTGAAAGGTGAATGAATAACAGAAACAAAACTGCTATTTCACAGAACAAGTATAATACAGACAACTGAAATGAAGCTACCTTGGCTACCACTAGGAGTCAGGTTTTTGTTTAAGTCTTTATTTCTAGTTTTTCTAACATAACCATGAAAAGTGATGCAAACATCTGTCTTGCTGTCCTATAGTTTTCATAATTTACATAGAGACCTCAGAATCTGAACTAATTATGAATCACCACCATCTGTAGGAAGTGTTATAATGGGCAAAGGCATTAGAGACTTTAAGCACCTAAATTAAAAGACTGGTCTCCTAGAAATCAATGCAAGCAACAGAAAGGCACTTAAAAAATACATTTGCAGCAGAAGCCCAATTTTTATAAAATTTCCCTATTATTATATAATAGCATGCATTAAATATCACATTAAAAGACAGCATCATCCTAAAAAAAGAAGAAAACCTCGCCAATTATAATCCATGTTCAAAGACCTGCGACAAACTATTAAGTAGCATTAGTGGGAATTCCAGCTATGAAGATGACACTACTATCTCTCATTTTCACTTTCTAGGAATCCATGCAGGTAGGAAAGAGAGGACAAAATTAAAATTCTGTGTATCTATTCCATGTGGTCTCCCATCTAAAACTGAAAGATGTATACATAGCAGAAAATATGCATTCACAAAGTGTTCTGTACATAATTATCTGAATTACAATGTGCAGCATGCATTACAAAATAATTCTCAACAGAAAACATCAGCGGTGAGGTGAAATGCGAAATACTAGTCTTCCAAACGAAAGGTGACTAGAATAATGTTCTCCTTTTTCAACTGTGGCAACTTTCTTGAATTATTTTAAAATAAAATAAAACAAACCCAATAGACCTTTCCAAAATAATGAAGATAAGAGAGTTGATATTCTAACAGCTGTTTTCACCACTTTCACCAGTCTTCTCTTACAGTGCTACTTGCACATTGTAATGCAGCATATTCCACAAAAAGATTTTCAGCCACTTTGCACTGACCAATAAGTAAGACAATGGAATCCAATTAAAAAAAAAAAGCATCTATGTAATATGAATTTTAAAAGTCTTTCTTTCCTGTCCTGTGCTACATTATGTCACAGAGTAAGTTTCAAACATCAGAAAATATAAATGAAGGACCAAAATATAAACAGGCTATTAAAATTGGTCCTACTTTCAAATTAATGGGTAATTTTTCTTATCTGAAGCATTAGGGGACATTTGTGAGACATTACTGAAATCTCCAGTTAATTAGTGTAATTATTTGTTCCAATCAACTTTTTTTATGAAACAGGCCTTGAAAAACATAGCTGCTATTTATTTAAATTGTTGTTTATACAGGTAACTGTAGCCTTAATCCAAGTATTTCACTTTTGACCTTGCAAACATACTGGGTTTGTGTTGGTTTTTGTGTGTGCAGTTTCTTATCTGTGTTTTTGGATGCACAAATTCTCTCTAGTTTTCTCTTAGGTTAAATGATTTATTTCTACTTTGTCTTTATGACCCTACTGCCCTCATACTTTCTGAGTCCCTCTGTCTCAGCTACTCCAATAAAAGGCTAAGAGGAGGCTTTAGATACAATGCAAATAGCAGTAATTTCAAGTGACTTGAAAAAGCTTCTTTCTCCTTCAAATTTGTCCTGCTCAATGCATGCAGGAATGGTGGGAGTGTACTGCAAAACTGACAACACTTGAGAGCATCAAATTGCAAATTAGGTGGGTTCCCAGCCTACTTGGAAGTAGAATCTGGGCTCCAGTTGTATTTTCAGCTGCCTGGTCTAAAAATATAGCCCTATGAGATCATAAGAAAGGATGGAAATTGAAAAAGACTTGAGTGCAGTTAAGTCTGTATGTACAAGTACATAGAGATCGAAGCTTACTGCACTCCAGGACGGCTGAATGTGAGCCAGTTCCTCTACAGTCATCTTCATGCAGTACTGGCTCCTGGCAGCCCATGCTACGTTGCATCTACACTGCTGGTTTACTTCAACTCAGAAGTGCACGTTTACAGTGTATCTGTCAATTGTCCCAACTTACACTACTTTGGTTCGTATCACAGAGCTGGTTTGGATCACAGGAAATGAACTCCAGCCAGCTGAAACCAAATGAGAGGTGTTCCAGCCACTTGCAGGCATACGGTCCACACCAGACTGAAGTCAATCTAAACCAAACTGCCAGAATTCATGTAGTATGGACACCCTTAGTACCATTTCACTGACGAGATCTGCCCAACTTCACAAACTGCTAATACACACTGTCTATTAATTTCAGTACAGTTCAGTGCTGAAGAGACCATAGTTTTCAGGCTAGAATTAGCTTGTGGCAGGCTAGTTCATAGCTAATAGATCCAGTTATCTGTAACCCTCAACCTGACAAGAGTCGGGTAAAAGATCAGCCTAATGGCGATGAAAACCCGCCCTCAGTGAAGCTACAATTAAGAGCCTTAGCCTTGCCCTGAAAGGATCCTAACCAAGAGTGAGGATAACTCAGCCTGATCCATTCTGAATCATCATTAAATATTTGGCACCTCTTCTTTATACTGCCAAATTATGTTCCAATCCAGGAAAACTAAGTTGATATTTTTGCTGTAGTTAATAATTCACTACTTGCTACAAAACATGAGAAATAGGCTACTACTGTTGCACAATGAAAGGCTGCAGTTTTCAGAGCCAATTTTTTTAATCTATTCATGTTTGATAAAAAAAGAGCAGCTTTAACTGTCTTACTCCTTTGGCTGAGCAAGCCCACTAAAATAATTTCAGGCAGGATTTATCTCAGTTGTAACTATTGTTTGAGCTCCATTTGAACTTGTAACACATATGAATGGTTCCTTAATCATACAGCATATGTTTGAATTATTGGTTCCCAGCTATGTCTGGGAATTGTTGCTGGTAATTGCTGTTGCTCAGAATCAATTCCCAAGGCACATTTTTAAAAGTGAATCCATATGAACAACAGGCCACAACAATTTCTAAAAATCTGTACTAAAAATGTACTTCTGAGCATGTTATGTAAGTGACAATGGTTGTTTGATGCTCTAAATATCAGTCCTTAAAATAAATAGAAATATAAAAATTAGTTGTTGGACAGCACTAAAGGACTTACCAAAACCAAAAATATTTTCCAATATAGAATTACCAGCCTTCTAGAAAGAAGTACTTAATACAGCTGCAGTTACAGTGCTACAGAAACATTCCTCTTGATTTAAACTTTGTCAACACTGCCAATGTAAACCTACTGCTTTCACTGCATAGTAGAAACCTACCATAAATAGGTCTGAAATAAAGTATTCCTTTATTAATTTTAATATTTTTAATTAACAACATTAAATATGTTTGAAAATAACTAATTTCATCGCACAGTAAATTAAGAAACAATAATAAAAAATTGTTAAAAGTGCCATTCAAGAGGAAAGGAAGTTCATAAATATTGCTCAATTATAAGAAAATCAAGTAGCCCACAGTAGATAAAACATCATCGCTACACCTAGGATACAGAAAATGTCTACATGAAGGCTGCACAGAGTGTGCTACAGATTTTTTGGCCATGTTGCCCTAAGCCATTCTGTACTTTGCTAGCAAGTTGGTTTCTGAGCCAGCTCTTACCTTTCGGATTAATTAGTTCAACTATGACAACATATTCTTCTCCTAGAGCAACAATTTGAACTGAATAAATTTGTAGATCTGACCCTTAAAATTGCTACTGCTGTTAATCCACAGGAAGAAATGGAATTTACTCCTTCCAAAACATTTCCCTCTTCCATTCATTCTCTTCACCTTGACAGTACCATGTTCCTGAATTTGTGAGTAAGATGGGAGCTAATGCACTAAGAAAGTTCTCTCAGTTACTTGCAGTTATTAAAGTTTAACTGGTACCAGCACAACATGCCAGTTATTGGACATACCTGAAACTACAGAATTCTTTCCAATAGATGTTTCTAATACACTGTTCTCACTGCTGAAACTACCATTCACATTTTCTTGCTGTTTCAAATCCTCCATTACAGCATATTCTGGTTGGCTTGTAACTTCTGTTTCTTCGTTTGTACTGTTCTTCATCCCATTTTGTCTATTCTCTATTCCTAGAAAATAAACAGAAATTCCACGGTACTATATAACATTTGATTTCTTTTAGTGTGGAGCACAGAAAATACAAAATTAACCTGTATTCATCATGCACATAATGGCATAATATATGGTCTTGACTTTAAGTCAAGTTAGCATTATAGTTTGGAAATTTGATGTTTTAATAAATATTTATTAAGAAATTTGTTGGTCATAAATCTCAAATATTTGCAGTCATAATAAAGATCTGAAAATGGAATTTGTTGACTAGACCATGGACCATGTTTCCTACCTTCTCAATTCCATTGGTCCTGTAGGCTCATAAATGGATGTACCTTCCAGCAGAACTTCAAAACTTGCCCATAAAACAGAAAACCTGAGAGAGCTTTCACAAAATATTTTCCCTCCTCCCACTTCTTTGATTTATTTCAAATATGGAAATAATTTCTCTTTGACTTCTCTATTCTTTTATTTTTATTAGACTTATGTAGAACTAGGCATGCTCCAAAAGCAAAAACTGCTATTCAATAAATAATAAACATTTTTTACAGAAAGTGCATAAGACTGCATTCCAGGGTTTTCCAGATTTGGAACTCAATTACTTTGCAATTAGAAATTAAATTTAAAGAAATTAACAGATTTATTTCAAGATCTTTTTTATAAAGTTCTTAATTTCTATGTGTAGGTGTCTGCTAATAATAGCAGATTTTAATGTAAAAAATCATTGGGGGATCAACCTGGAGTGATAAAATGTAGCACCACTCTTCTCCTTCCAAGGTAGCAAATGAACTTGTTTTTAGCGTTTCCTGTCTTTGACCTTGTATCAGTGGATGCTACAGCAATCATAACTTTACATATCTACACATATATAGGACTGTGTATGTGGAAAATTTCTTATCCTCTGGAAAGAGCAACACAATTTATGCTTTACGTATTCAACTGTACAGTTTCTTTTAGGGCCTGCATTGCCCAAGATTACTGAGAAACTGTGGAATAAATGCATTCATTCAGTATTGCATCAAATGACTGAATTAAATGTAAGTTTTACCCTATATGGTCTGCACCACACTGAAAATTCAGAAACGCAAAGTTTGAAAAGAATTGGAAATAAAAATATGAAAAGAATTTAAATAATTTCCATATTTGCTAAATATTTATTATTTTGTTTATTTAAATGATAGTAGAGTAACGAAGTCAAGAATTTAAGCCTGACAAAGCTGCAACACAAAATGAAAATCAGGACCACAGCAGCTGCTGAGCTATTCCCAGTATCTGACTTTGACTCAGAACTGCCTTCTGAGGCTCTGAGTTGGCTGGTCTTGTCCTGCAGACTGGAACAGCCAACCACCTTTGAACTGCATGCTCAAATATGACAGCTGCTTATCTGTGTCTGGCAGAAGACAGGCTGATTCCTGTCCTCAACTGGAAGAGACACCTTCACGCCCCTCTTATCCCCACCTGAGCCAGCACTGTGCCCTTGTGGCCAAGGCGGCCAATGGTATCCTGGGCTGCATTAAGGGGAGTGTGGGCAGCAGGTCGAGGGAGGTCATCCTGCCCCTCTACTCTGCCCTGGTGAGGCCGCATTTGGAGTGCTGTGTCCAGTTCTGGGCCCCCCAGTTCAAGAAGGACAGGGAGCTGCTGGAGCAAGTCCAGAGGAGAGACACAAGGATGATCAGGGGACTGATCATGAGGAAAGGCTGAGAGACCTGGGTTTGTTCAGCCTGGAGAAGGGAAGACTGAGGGGGGACGTTATCAATGCTTATAAATATCTGAAGGGTGGGTGTCAGGAGGATGGGACTGGACTCTTTTCAGTGGCGCCCGATGACAGGACAAGGGGCAATGGGCACAAGTTGGAACACAGGAGATTCCACTTGAATATGAGGAAAAACTTCTTTCCTGTGCAGGTGCCAGAGCAGTGGCACAGGCTGCCCAGAGAGGTTGTGGAGTCTCCTTCCCTGGAGACATTCAAACCCTGCCTGGACGCAGTCCTGTGCCCCCTGCTCTAGGTGTGCCTGCTCACACAGCGGGGTTGGACAAGATGATCTCTCGAGGTCCCTTCCAACCCCTACCATTCTGTGACTCTGTGATTCTGTGATTCTATGACAGACAGAGTATTTGGGGGCTGCTTCCTTTTTGTATTTTAGAATCCAGGGGAGCACTGGGATAATTTTATGATATCATAATCATTGTACAGGAACTAAAAGTAGCAGCCAAAAACCCATAGCTCTTTTAGTTTCATTTCTGTAAATAATCTCTTCACTAGTCTATTGTATTATTTATAGTAAAATTTATAGTGTCTTGAGACTTATGGATGTCTTATCCCCAAGAAGACATACTGCAGTGTACTTTAAAATGCTGTATATTGTTGTAAACCATTCTATAAAGAAAACGTTAATCCTTATGTTGAAGGAGAAATCCAGAAAAGGTTTGTTTGTTCAAATTAATTTCAGAATATTTTTTATGAATGATTATAAAAACATCACATTGAAAAACAGTGGGTCATAAAATGTAAGGATTTTGTTTATTTACAACTACATACATATTACTGTATTTCTGATAGTGCTTAATAAGGATTTTTAGTGTTTAAGAATCTATTGAATAAGCTGTTAAATAACTTGATTTTGAAATCCCCGGGCAAGTGAAAACATTAGTCTCAGTGTCACAGTGAAATCAATACGGTGAGAACCCTGCATTGTCTCCTAAGGAATAGTACAAAAAAAAAAGATATTGAAAAACCACACATTAGTACTAGTGAAGTAAGATGATCACCTCCTGTATTTCCGCTTAAATCATCTGCGAGGCCTCCGTGTTGGGTTTCACGCAGAGCAATCAAAAAAGGGGAGAACCAATCTTTCTTCTGCACTATTCTGCTCAATAGCTCCCTTGCACCATCTCTGTTCCCACGATTGTCAGTAACAGTGTGGATCTGGTGAAAATAAAAAACCCGAAACAATCCTGAGAAAGACTTTGGAAACGGTTCAGGGAAGTTAGTAAGAATAATATAGATACAAAAGCATTTCTCTGTCATCATTAAAACATACTTAAAGATATAAAGTGGGCCTGCCACTCATCAGAAGACACTGCATTTTTGTGCAATGTCATGTTTATCCATATGGTTTGGGGTAAGATATATAAAACTTATGAGACCTGAAATTTAATTGGAGAGACTCGTAGTACTGGACAATGGTTATAACGATAACCACTATATAATAATTATTATTACTGTGGAATAATAATTGGTGTTCACACTGGTTTAGGGAATAGCTAACCCTGATCAAGGAGAAGTGATGTCATACAGCTTACCAGAGCTCAAACGTAATCTGTAACATGACTCCATACGTAAAATGGAACATTTCCCTTCTTAAACTCTGGCTTCATCATCTCAGTTCCCACTTACTGATACAATAGCTAAGCCTCTAGAAAGTGGCTATTGCCCTCAAAGAAGCTATGGAAAAGCATCCCAAGGCTGTCATGAACAGAACTTGACGTGTGATCACATGAGGAACAAAATGACCATCCCAAAAGTAAGGCAGCCCAAGACAGGTGTTTGTGGGAAAAGAATTTGAGAGCGACCTTATCCTGTTTAACACGTCCTTGAACTAGACTAATGTGGAAACAAATAGCAGAAACAGAAACTTGGGAGAGAACAAGATTAACTTAGCTAGGCAAAACAAGTAAAGCGTGAATGCATAGAATGGCCAATGAGAAAACAGAATGAAGTGCGTGCTTTTACTGAAATAACAAATCATAAAAATAGCCTAGGTACGTGAACATGTAGAAGCTGTAACAAAGTGTATAGAGCAATAAAGGTCTTCTGTTGAACATCTATCAGGAGTCCATGCCTTCCATCCCTGCAGGTGTTTAGTCCTCAAGGGCAGTTTTCTCGAGGCTTGAGAACCACCCATCCTGATATGCAAGAAAATGGGCATACATAGTGGTGGGTACCCCTGACTGAGACTGAACACTAAGAAGAAATGCATTGGAAGTGGGAGCAGGCAGAGGTAAACAACAGGGAATGTAGAAGCACATTAAGAAAGCCTATGCATTGTTGGAGTTGAAACTGGCAGAACTGTGACAAGTAATGAAGGGCTTAATGGAAATATCAACAGTAAAAAGATGACCTGGGGGAACATGTAGACCCATTACCAGGGAGCGGCACCGGTAACCTCCTAAAAGGCACCTGCCTCTGCCTGCTGTGTAACCATACTGGGCTTCCCATCCCTTAGGGTGCAGCTGGCCCTTACTGCTACCTGACAGTCACCAGACAAGATTACGTACAGGACTGTCATTTAACTGAGATGGAGCATTAAACTACCTAAAAAGCAGATGCAAAAGCTCAGAGTGAAAATACGATGCAGTTCAACCCTTAGTTGGCCAGTTTTCCCCTTATTGCTACAGCAAGTATTATTTTATTTTCTTCTTCTAACACTCTTTCAGAGTATCCATTTTTTGTGGTTCCAAGTAAGTTTCACACTTGTCCAGGCATGTCATTCTTAGCCAAATGGAGTAAACACTGGCAAATGTTTTCATTGAAGGCTAACACTTGTTTTTTCTTGTCAAACTGGTATTTCTGCTCAGCTTTGCTGTCTAGTATGATACTCCTTAGTGAACTTGTGGCAAAAAAGGGGAGGGAAGGCCTTGCTTTATTTTAGCTCAAGTATTCTCTAGGACTTTACAGGCCATGACTACTTCCTGGTATGGTTCAGGGGCTGGAAGACACTTAATAATCTTCTGAGTCAGTGGCAAAATGGTAAAGTTGGCCACACTCCTTCCACTTAGACACTGGCTTAGTCTAACCCTCCGTTCATGGCGTTTTTCTTTCCCTGGTTCTTAGACAGCATCCCACCTGCTGGCCCATTGCCAACAGTCTTCATTGGCTTACTTGGAGCACCATTTCTCTCCTCCCCCAAGTTTGGCTCTTCCCCTTGGCACTTACGAGGCCATTTCTAGTTGGGGCTACCCTGCCCCACAGCTCCCGCGGCTGGCCGGTGTCCGTGACACTGCCCGGCAGCCGGCCTGGCAGGCGGGCTACTTACCCGATCCAGGTCCTCCTCCTGGAAGATGCCCATCTGCAGGCACTTCTCGGCCACCTGCATAGTCTGCATTCTGTCCACCAGTGTGCTGTGGAGAAGCTGCACCAAGTGCACGCAGAGGTCGTGGTCGGCCTCCTCGGCCGGCGAGGGCAGCTGGCCGAGGCTGGGGTTCACGTAGCAGGCGGCCAGGCTGCAGCCGCCGTGCTCCAGTGCCTGCAGGAACTCGTGGAACCAGCCGCACCCGCGGGGGCCCCGCTCCACGGCCCGCAGCAGCTCCTCTGCCCCCGCCACCTCGCCCTGCTGCAGGGCCGCCGCCCGCACCTTCTCCCTCTCCTCGGCGCTCAGCGAGGGGAGCCGGTCCAGCACTGGCTGCACCCGGATGAACTGCTTCAGCCGCGGCCTGAAGCAGGAGATCATGTAGAGGAAGCGCTCGTCCCGCGCCCCCCGCGCCATGGCCGCGCTGGCGGGGCCGGGGCGCCCCTGCTG
>VZTV01015904.1:5459-18849 GCA_013400875.1 Anhinga rufa | reverse complement strand
TTTTTTTATTATTCTTTTAAAACATTTTGGTAGTTCTGAAAGAAACGGATGGTTCGAGGTGCTCCGTGGCATCAGGGTCTTCCTGAAGGTCTCTGGTTCCTCCACCACCGGAACTGAAACCTTGAAGCTCTGTCGCCAGCTCTTGCTGGTCCGTGTGTTGTCCCACCATGCAGTGGAAAAACGTCCCACGTTAAGTGAAACCTCCGGCGACTAAAAAAATAAACCTAAAAATCTGTTTCGAAGGGTTTTGTTTGCGTAACCTCTGCTGCCGCTTCTCAGTGGTGTCTCGCCGACGTGTCTCTTGCAGGTACGACTCGTACGAATCCTATGACTCGAGGTCTTCGATGAACGACCGTGACATGTACCGCTCCGGCTACGATTACAACGAGTCCGAACACGACAACGATAACGCCTACGAAGGTCACTACGACAACTTCTACGGGAACCGCCGGGATCAATACCAGAACAGAGCACGGGATAACTTTGGTCAACGGGGTCAGAATTGGGGTAGAGACGGACGCAATAACAGACCCATGGCGTCTTCCTATCCTGGGCGCATGGGCGGACAGTGGAACGAGCCTCCTCAATCAATGGGATCGCGGGGTCTCGGTCCCCACGGCTCCTCCAGGCTCCCTTCCCTCTTCTCCCACAACATTATCCCAGAACTCAGCATGTTCCAGGGAATGCGAGGTTTCTCGGGGAATATGCGTTACGGAGGAGGAATGATGAAACAACGAATGAGGAGAAACTGGAAAATGTGGGACTCGGATTTTAAAGTAAGTACTTGTGTGACATCCTCCCGCCTGCTTGGCTCGAGTAGAGGCTTATTTCCCAACAGACCCACGTGTCCTGCAGGGAAGGGCTCCAAAATACACTCTGGGAAGCGATAATACATAATTCTGCGGGTTATTGGCTTTGTCGCGCATTTCCTCCTAAGCAGACAGAGGAGGCTGCGCTCAGTTGCACAGCAGTATTGATAGGTGGGATGTTTTAATCCTTAAAATGTTGGGTTTTGAAGGTAGGAGAATACTGCAGCCCTTCACGGCTTAATCTCCTATGTTACAAGATAGAGGTGTGGTGGATTATGTCCTTCCTGATCAACTCTGCCTGTCAGAAATTCAATGCAGGAAGCTTAACTCGCTAAAAATGAGTAAAATAAGACATTGCTGGCTGCAGAGGGCACCTGCTCGTATTGCCGGGCTTAACCTTTCTCTTCTCTCGCAGCCCCAGAAAAAGAAAATCAAAAAAGACCCCACTACCAAGAAGCGGAAGCAAACAAACAGCTCCGACGAACCCGACAGCAAGGCGGCCAAGACAGACGGCTCCGAAAACTCTGACTCCGACAATGGTAAGAGCGGAGCGGCTTCGCGGCGAGCTCGGGAGTGGTGTAAAGCTGCCGCTCTCCTTATTTCCGGCAGAGCCATCGTGTTTTGCCACGTGTTTAATGCAGTGGCAAATCTGTCGGTGTTGATCTGGGTTACTTCTCTGTGTGCTGACTGTGGCATTCCTTTCAGAGGAGGGAACAGAAGGAGAATCGGGAGAAAAAGAGGAGAAAGAGGGCTCCAGAGGTGTAAGTAACTCTTGAAACCTACTTTATCGTGATTAAAAGCGGTAGGTCTGGTTGGAGGTGTGGGAGCCGGTGCGGGCAGGACCCTGGACTCCGATGTTATTCCCAAACTGAGTTGGGGAGGGAGGCTCGGACAAGTAGTGGGGAGAGGATGAAAGTAAAATGCTCCGCCGAGGGAAGCGTGGATGCTACAGGGGCTTCCCAGCTACACCCGCTGGCCACAGCATCGCTGCGAGACACTTTATGGTGTTGAAAGGCAGTAAAACACGCAAAGAGTTTTAAGTAAGGAAAACCCACAATGAATGGCCTGCGACGCGGAGAATCCCAAAGCGTGGGATTACGTCGCCTCGCTCTAGCCGGGGACTGAAGGCGCCCCTCTGCCATCAGCTCGGTGGAGGGAGGTCTCCTGGCTATAAGACCCTCAGGTGTGGTAGAGGCATCTCCTGCCGAGCAAGCGGGCGCTGCGCTGGATTTCCCCGCGCTGAGGGAGCGCGGAGCAGCCAGATCCGGTGGAGATGTCGCTCCTCCGTGCGGTGCTTTGAGTGTCTGGGGAGGGTTTGAGAGGAAGGATGCTGGTGAAGGAGTCAAACCGGTTCCCTTTCTCTAGATGGTTTTAACTTCCCAACGTTGTATTTTTAGGAGGGGGAAGACGAAGAAGGAAAAGATTTGGAGAAAGGTGAGTTGGTGTGCACGATGGCTTGTTTGCACCCCGAAGCTCTGTGTGGAGCGTAAACCCCCTCCAGTCGAGGGCTCCGACGTGTCCAGAAGAGAAATTTCCAATTAAGTCTGAGTTTATTCAGGCTCCTTTCAGTTCTTAGAGTCCGTTTGCTCCATTTGCCTTGTGGCTTCGCTGTCCCTTCTGGTTCATTGCGTCTTGGTGACCTGAGCTAAGCCTCTGCACCTTCTCGATGAAGGGCGATTTGGCTTCTGCGCGTGTCGCGGAGTCCCTGGGGGACGCTGCTCTGGCACTGCGATAGGTATCAGAGGTGGGGTCCTACGAGCCAGAGCGGTCGACGCTCTTGCGTGTGAGGCTCCGGTGGGATCGCGTTGCCATAGCCGGCGGAGAGAAACAGGGCGACCCTTCCCGGGGCCGCGATTCGCTTGCTCTTCAGGATGAGACCTGTCAGCTCTCCGCTGACGGGGGGACAGGGGACTAGCTCAGCTGTAATGTCTGCATTTAGTCAGATGAATCCCATCCTTTGTGTCTGCTCAGGGATAAGGAAATGCTGTAAAAGCCCTGCTAGGGAGGAGCTGGATCCCTTGGTCAAGGTAGGTCAGTGAAGCTGCTAGCCTGGCCTTTAGGGAAGCAGATTAAATTTCCCGCTGTGCCGTAGACTTTGGGTAAGTTGTTCGGGCTGTGAGACGGGGTGGAGCTTCCCAGCTTGGAGAGACGGGGACCGGTGGGAGAAGCACCACGATAGCCGAAGGGAGCTTAGAGAAGCAGGAGGGCTGGAAAGAAACCTGTTGGCAAGGTGGGTGGGGGGTCCTTGCTGCCCATCCCACCAGCGGGCAGCGTAAGTTTGATCCCGGGACGTGTCCGCACGTATGGCAGGGCGGGCGGACAGAGAAGCAGCTTTTCTCTCCCAAAAATAAGTGGTGTAAATCGGTTGCCCTTACCCAAGCTTTCTGGTGTTGCCGGTGTTCGCTTTGAGGCCGGACAGATCAGAGTGGGTGGTACTTAAAATAATCAAATCTGTAACTAATAAATACTTAAAACCTCATAAAACCAGAAGTAGTAAACACGAATTAAAATAAAGAGCTGGGAAACGGCGTCAGAGTCTGTTTGCCGTGGTTCTCCCCTCTGTCCCCCACCCAGCCTGTCCCAGTGCAACTTTTTTTTTAAAAAAAAAGCGAAATTGGGGTGGACGGCGCTGTCGTATAAACCAGAGGTTTATCTCTTGTCGGCCGGTGGGAGCAGCTTCTCGACTCTGCGGTGTCTCGAGGTTGTGTGGGTTGGTCGGGCTGACGACTAAACTTGTCTAGGGAAATTCTCTTTAATCAGGTGGTGTTCCTCAAGTAGTGCCCTGAAATACAACCTGCTTTAAACACTTAGGTGCTTTAACAATTCAAGAAGAGATCAGTCAAATCAAACGCAAATTGCAGGCCGGCAAGAAAACTCAAGAGAGGCAAAAGAAGAGGCATCGGGATCGCATGGTAGAGAGGTAACGTCTCCGATTTTACTTTATTTTATTTCATTTTTAGTGAGATGTTGCTTCCTTCTCTGGCAGGACTCGAGTACTCGCACTCGGGCTCCGTCCTTTTGTTCCCAGTTGTCGTGGTGCTTTGTCTGTTCCTTGTAGAAGCTTCTTTGCTCTCCTGCCAATCTTCTTGCCGTCCGTGCTTAAAAGATAAATAGAAATGGGAAACCCTCTGGGAAACATCCCATAAATCCTTAAAGAGTTGTAGACTTCCATAAGTTTATCTGCCACCTCTTAAGTAGAGCACGGGAGTAGATCCGGTGAGAAAGCGGTCCCCGATACAGCTGGAGTGGATTGGTTTGAGCATCACTTCCCTTCGCCTCCGACTCTCTCAACAGGATCCAGTTTGTTTGTTCGTTATGCAAATATCGGACCTTCTACGATGACGAGATGAACAGTCACCTCGAGAGTAAATTCCATAAGGAACACTTCAAGTTTGTCGGAACCAAGCTGCCTCAGCAAACAGCTGACTTTCTCCAGGTGAGCCTCTGGCTACGTTCCTGCCCCCTAGGTTTGAGAGTTGCGCTATTAGTAGTGGTATTGTTACTAAAATTATTATTATTACTTATTTTGGAGACACTGTAAAGCTCTCAAACTGCCCCTCTAAATAACTATGTTGGAAACCATTAGAGAAAGCGGAGTAAAGTTGGGCTAAAGCATCAGAGGTGCTACTCCAGCTCTGCCTCAACTGCTCTCTTCTTTTGAACAGGTCGCTTAACCTCTAGTCTTACTGGTTGTGCCAGTAGGAAATAAAATACTTGCCCACCACAGATTTTGGTGGCCGGAGTGGGTGACTTGAGTGCTGAAAGGCAGCGCTACCCACGGGACAGTGCGCAGTGGGATTTGTAGGACTTCCTAAAAGTGGATGGCGGGGCGGAAAAAGAAGATTAATACCAAATATTCTGTCCTACAGGAATATGTTGCTAATAAAACCAGGAAAACTGAAGAACGTCGTAAAGCAATTGAAGACATTAACGCAGTTATTCAGCAGATTTATAGGGACCAAGATCTTACGCAAGGTAAAATTTATTACCCGTGTGCGTGCAAGAGCTCCTTTGTCGTGCGTACCGGCTGCCTGTCGTCTCTATAAATAGTAAAACAGTAAAAAAAATAGCAAAAAGAGGAGGGGGGGAACCTGCTGGTGTTGCTGAAGAGTAAAACCTACTGTACATGAAGTGCAGTGTCAGCCACTTTGGGTTATTACCCGGCTTTGTGAACGCTAGATAAATGATCAGCTGGCTGAAGAGATTTTTTTTTTTTCTGCAAACCTGCAGTGCTGATGCAGCTGCAGCTCGTGTGGCTTGTCGTTGCGGGGCCCGGCCAGGTTTGTATCTGGGCCACCGATATTCTGTTAACCTGGCCGTATGTAACGCGTGCTCCGCTTGGCTTCTCGCCTGCTCCCGGGGAAGACTGTTTTGATGCTGGTGGGAGCGTTAAAAGTGCGTGTGTGGTGGTTAAAAGTGATTTCTTTTAATGCAGGCTGGAGTAAAACCAGTAACACAGCCCAGATCCCCGGATTATTTTCTGGTTAATGCTGGTTTTATCTTCCTTTTCAGATGTTGGCATGGAGCATTTTATTAAAAAGGTGGAGGCGGCTCACTGTGCTGCCTGTGACCTCTTCATCCCAATGCAGTACGGCATCATCCAGAAACACTTGAAGTCCCTCGACCACAACCACAACCGCAGGGTGAGTGGGCAGCCGGGCGCCTCGGGGGTCTCGCAGGCTTCAGCTGCGATAGGAGCGTGAATTTGGATGGTTTGAGTTCACGTGGTTCCTGAAACCAGGGAGAACTTTGCTTCATCCTCTTCAGTGCTTCTCTCCATGGTCTGCAGTTAATTCTGATGTTCTTCTGTCCCCAGAAACTTCCCTCCACAGTCTGGGGTTATTTTTGACTGTTCTTGTGTCCCCAGAAACTTCCCTTTCGCAAAAGCTGGCGAGCGAGGTGTTCGCGGGGCTAAAGCACCTTCAGCAAAGCCTTGTGCCGAGCTGAAAACGAGATCTCGTGTCTCTTGCCCTGTTTCTTGCAAAATAAAGTTTTCTGATCTCCCGCTTCTGCGTACATACAGGATGATGTTGTTACGTGTTTACCCACGGCAGTGATCCGAGGTGCTGGCTGCCAGACAGCTCTTTCTAGGTGTAAAATACGTATATCGGCACGCGACTGTAAATCTTGGCGCGTTACCGTGGCAATGTCGAGCAGGCTGCGTTAGCATCTGCAGCGCTCGGCCGTCCTTCGCTCCCCGCGGAATCAAAATGCGCCGACCTTCAGTCCCCGGAGACTGAAAGCCAAAACAACGCCGCTGGTGGAAGCGGGTGAAACAACCCACATGGCTTTTCCTTGGCTGCCGATACCTTTCCAAAGCACAGAATTCAGGGAACGTGCAGAAAATAACAGATTTCTTTAAATATTACTGTGTTCTCACCTGCCCAAATACCAAAGCGTGCTCTGTAGCCTGCCTGCTGCTGAGCTGTGAGTAATTACCGGCCTCCTAAGTTAATTCAGAACAAACTCTAAGTGCAGGGTTTTTTTTTTTTTGTCCTCAGGCTATGATGGAGCAGTCCAAGAAATCGTCGCTAGTAGTCGCGAGGAGTATTCTCAACAACAAACTAATCAGTAAGAAACTGGAGCGGTACCTGAAGGTGGGTGTTTGGCAGAGCGGCTCGGTGTGGGGTCAAGCTGGTAGCGACGCTTTGGTGCTGTAGGAGTTTTGCGGTAGCTGCCGTTGACTCCCGAGGGCACTTATTAGCTGAACCTTGAGGCGATTTGGGGAGTTTTTTTGATAATGTATCGGATTCCTGGTTGCTGGTCGTCGAGTCTCTACAGCGCAGGTGACTTCATCCGTCATCTGCTGCCCCACGCGTTACACCGAACCCTGAGCGAACAGGACGAGTGAGGAGGCCTCCAGCTTAAACTTTGGCCGGAGACCTGACCATTGCACTGTCGCCTCTAATGCTGGTGTTGATTTGAAATCTCGAGGTGGCACCTGCTTTCAGGAGCTGCTCGCTTGAATGCTTTTGGTGCGAATATAAGGCTGAACTTCTTGGGAGGGTGTGCTGGCGCGTAGCCAGCCTGAATTCCTCGAAGCAGCTAGAGATAAATTCGCAGCAGACAAACGTTTGCCTTCTCTTTTCAGGGTGAGAATCCTTTCACGGATGACCCAGAAGAAAAAGAGGAGCATGAGGAAGGAGAAGGGGGAGCCAGTGGAAATGTAGAGGAAGGAACAGCAGAAGGAGTAGATGAAAACAAGGATGAGGAGGAAAATGCAGAGGAGGAAAATGCAGAAGAAAATGCAGAGGAGGAAAATCTGGAAGAGGAAAATCCAGAAGAAGAAAATCCAGAGGAGGAAAATCTAGATGAGGAAAACAAGGATCCCGAAGAGAACCCAGAAGGAACTGAAAATGAGGGGGAGCGAGAAGAAACGGGGACAGAGACAGAAGTCGCGGCACAAGCACAAACAGAGGTGGAGCCAGATGCAGAGAACGCAGAGGAGCAGCCTTCCCCGCCTGCAGAGGAACCTCTCCCTGAGGAAGAGGAGCAACAGCCGGTAGAAGGCGTGGAGGTAGAAGATGAGGAGGAAGACAGCGAGAAAGCTGCTGCAGCGCAAGAGGATGAGGATGCGGAGTAAACTCTGGAGGGGGAAGCTGATGTGTAAAAGACCTGACGTATTTTGGGTTTGTTTTTTTTTTTTAAAAAAAAACATAACTGTATCTGTGAATTTCATAGCACATCTTTTGAGTTCTCGTTCTACTAAACTCACCTAGGCAGTGGAAGCCTTTACCTGTAAAGTGATTTCATTTTTTTTTTTAAAATAGAGGAATTTTTTTTTACCAAATCTTCATTTTAGTAGCTAGGTTTTGTGCAGTCTCCGTTTTTTAGATGGCTTTGTACTAGGAGAATTTCCTTTTGAGCATGTGTGCGAACCAGTGCTACTTCACGATCTGGCAAACGAAACCTCTTCTCTTCCCCCTTGAATTGAAACTTTTCTATATTTAACAAAGATGTGGTTTGTCCCCTTAGCCTGTCTGTCTGGAAACATCAGAAATTCTGTTCCGGGGTTTTAATTTCTGCAGTGTACGCCATTAAGGTTCTGCATAACTTCCATGTGACTGTAATATTCTCCCTGATGTTTTATTCTTACTTTTAACGCGGAGCGAAACTAAGTGGTGTCAACATTGTATTGTTTGTAAAATGCTTTCATTTTAAAGGTGAATGTTTTGGTGGGTGGAGATAAAAGGACTATCCTGAGATTACTTGTGACTCTGCCTTAATTTTTGGTGCCCTGGTAAAGCTTGTGAGAGGTTGGAGGCTTAGAACCGGTCTACAAATCCTGTGTCTCTGTGCTCTGGTTCGTTACTCGGGTTCAGCTCAGCTTCCCTCTCTTCAGCACTGCATGTGGAGCCGACTTACCCACCTGTGGTAGCAGGAAACGCTTAGTTGAAGCTGACATCGGTTAATCATCACCTGGAATGTGGATTCTCCCTCTTGAAATGAGGGAGAAATAAGGAAATTTGGCTTCCATGCCACGCAGAGGTTATTTCTGCTGCGGAGAGAGACGGCTGGCAGCTTTCCTGCCGGCTGGGTTGGTGGATAAGGACGTGCTTTGACTTGAATCGCAGGTGTGACACCACCTCCAGTCTTGCAAACCTCCAACTTGGTGTAAATTGTTTGTACAAGAGAAGTTTCCCCCAGTGATGGGCAGAAAGAGAGATTTAAGCATTAACCTGAAGACAAAGTGCTGAGACTGCTCCAACCTCAGGCACGGGTCCCTGGTGGCTGCGACTTGCTGGATCTCCGGTGGCACCTGTGAAGTCCTTTGCGAGGGATTGAGATGGATGAGATGAGCTCCATGAGAGGGAACATTTCACCTGCTCCATGCCAGGGAGATTCATTACCCATGAAAACACTGAAATGTTTATCCTGGCATCGCCCACGTGCCTTCCCGAGCGGTGAACCGCTCTCCTGCAGGTGGACGTCTCAAACTAGTCCTGGAAGATTCTTTTCCAAACATAATTAATACCCTGAGTCACGAAATACCTCATTGGGGCTGTAACAAATTTGGCTCGTTCCCTATTGCCTGGGTATGACTTGATCCCGAGGTCGACCCTGCGAGCTGTTGGGTGTCGAGGGAGTCGGCCGCCCCTTGCTCCCACCTTTTCCATGGGTTTAATTGGACATCTACCAGTTTTGGGGTGTCTTAACATATTAAGGCTGATCCTCCAGATCTTGCTTTGCTGCTCCGAGCTCAAAAGGCGCATCGTAATTACTACTGAGTACCGTTGGTGCGCTGCCGGGACGAAGTGGGTGCCTTGGAGGAGGCTGGTGGCACTTTCGGGTGACGGGGGGGATGATTTTTCAAGGCTGTAAAGGACGAGATGGGGTGCAGGGTTAGAAAGCTGCCTCAGAAGCGTCATCTTCACGCATGTTTTTTTTGCTTTGAAGGCAGACGGGCATTCAGCTAGCCACCATCATCTGTTGAAATTTTGCCTGTGCCAAGAAAGGAGTCTCTATTCTGTTGCTTCTTTTTACCAGCTGCTGGTTTTCCCTCCTTGCTCAGCAGAGCTCTGTGGCGATTTTCAGGCTTCCTCCTGCTTTTCTCTGTAGAAACCCTCTGATCTAGATTTAATTAGCTGGTCCTGTCCTCATGAAAACAACTGGGCTTGGCTTTGAAGTGTTAAGATGTGCGCTCTGCTTGTGTTTTACTGCGCTTGAGGATCGATGCTTTGATCGGGGTGGAGTTTCAGAAAACATTATAGGGAAATACCTTTGATTTAAGGTTTACTTAAGGAAATTCTGATTCTTTAATTGGGGTAGGCTGCCTGTAACCTTAACTACTGGGTCTTGATAGTGGTGAGATCTCCGTGAGCCAGCCATTCTTTTTAAAAACAGACAAAACCCACCTTTATTTGTAACATAGAGTGAGTTACACCTTCCTTATACCTTGCCCTTTCTGCTTTATTTCCTTACTTTCCCCTTTCTGCTGTCTGTATTTCTCTAACACACCATTATACTGGCTTGAGAAATGAATTTTGAGAAGAGGGGCGCAGGTTGCGTGTTAAATACGCTGCTTCCCAGCTGCTTTTTCAGGAGATTCTTCACGTGGCCAACAGGGACGGCAGCTCCTCCCATCCACTTTCGCTCTCTCCAGAAGCGTTGGCATCGATTTAAAACATCTGCAGAACTTCCAGCAGGGAGCAGCGAGTGGAGTTTGGGCTGCTTGCTGCACTGGTTATCTTCTACCTGTTGGGTTTTCCACCCTGGTTAACAACAAGGGCAGGAGGGGAAAAAAAATCAGCTGTCGGTATGAAGGAACAACTTGTAATTAATTCCCGTCTTGTGTAATTGGGGCACAGCCTGAGTGAGGTTACCTTGGTGTTCCTGAAGCTTGGGTTGGAAGGAATATCTTGCCTCCTCTTAGCAGAACCCAGCCTTCCCTTGCAGAGGTGAATTTTATCCCTTCAACAACCACGTTTCATGTTGATTAACAGGCGTTTTGGACACTCCCCCGCACCGTTCTGCTGAGCTTTCTACCTTCTGGTCATGGATTAATTGTACAACGGCCCTTCCCTCGGACTCTGAGCTTTGCTTTCCCTTTCAAACAAAGGTCTGGCCAAGGAGCGAGTCCTTCTCGCGAGGCAGCTGGTGTGTGCGAGGAGGGGCTGAGCCCGGATCGCCACCCACGCTGCCGTATTGACAAGGTCGAGGCTCATCCAGCTTCTTGGGAAGCGTTTGGGGCTTGATGGCTGCAACGTAACTGGGTCCTTGTGCACCAAATATTGCTGCGGGTTTGTGTTCCGAGTCAAAATCCTTGAATTAAGCACAGATAGAGATATGCTGCGTAGGAAACGCTCAGCGCTTGGATACGTAGCGTTAAGGCTTTCATGGCTCCTCTACGTTGCAGGCAGTAAACTCTAAACATCTGACAACAATTAATTAGTTGTGAAACCCCCTCGGAGCGCTCAAAGGCGAGCAGGATGAACCTCGGCCTGCCCATGATCCGCAGGAGGATCCAAGCACCTCATCCCCAGAGATGCTGCGGACTCGGAGCGCATGAGCAGTGAGGCAATCAGCTGGGAAGGGCTCGGAGAGGTCAGTGGGTGCTAAAATCCTGCGCCAACTTCCCTGTAAATGTTTTCCTTGAGCGAATTATCTCTTAAGAAAACTACCGATGAGTAAGCGATCGTGTCGAGTTCACCGCAGCTCCTCTGTGTGCTGGCCGCTGCGAGGGGCAGGCTTTAGGCTATAGGTGCTATACATCTGGCTGTTGTTGCTCGATTTACGCCCGTCATGATGGTTTTTGGATGCTGCCGCTTTTCCCCAAGGAAAGGCAAGTTGATTATAGCTTCGGCTTCCTTCCCTCCACGCTCCATCCATCCTCCAGCCACGTTCTGCGTTGTTTTGTTGGAGAACACGCGGTTAAGCGCCGCAATTCAAATTCACGCGGCTCAGTGTGAAGAAGGGTGTCTTATTTTCCTCAGAACATCATCCTTAAGTCCGCTACAGCTATTGCAATACCCTCGGCAGCAGCCCTGGCTTGGGGTCGGTAGCAGATTTAACTTGCATTTTTCTGATTGTTCAGCCAAGATCTCCGATTCTGCTAATGCTCTTGGGTATTTTAGCATGTTAATAATTATAATAATTATAACCATGTCCTGATCATCCCTGTGCCCAGCCCAGGCTGCTTCCCTCCTCTAAAGTGGTATTTTCATAGCACCTAAACAAGAAGGATCTGGGGAGGGGACATTGCGGGAAAGAATCCAGGGGGAAAAAAAAATTGCAGGAGGTTTTGAGGCGAGCGTTGGGGTTTTTGGGAGCAGCTAGCCTTGTCTCCTGGCAGGATTTCCTGCGGGTGTGCCTGGCTTCGTACCTCTGCTTCCTTCAGAGGTCTCTGACGCTGTCTTGCAGCGGGGAGTTTCGAGCTTGCTGGGGTATCCGTCAGTCATCAGTAAATAAGGGCGGCTGGTAGAACTTGTTTTTGTGGTGTTACGTATAGAAATGTACTGGTAACGCAGCACGGCGACACCTACTTAACTCCTCTCTCCGATTGTGAAGTTGCCAAGGGCTTTGCGTTCATTTATTTTAATTGTTTTAGATGAGAAACACATGAATAAGACTTTAAATGGTATTAAATTGAGGACTTCTTTCAAGAATATAGCACCCAGAGCATTGTTTCATAATCTGAATGTTTCCAGGCTCGAAATCCATATGTGATCCATAACTATTTCCCAAAGGTATGGAAATAATTGTAGGAATCTGTGAGTCTCCAATCAATGTGCTGAAATGGCCGCTTGTTATTAATGCAGGGCTTAAACCCTCCCGATTTCCTTCTAGAATTAGGAAATCAATTTATCTCGGCTCTAATACCTGGCTGCTGCGATCATTTTCAGATTTAGTGGGTAAAGATTTCCTTTAGGTGCCACCAATCCGTCTTCCACATCCTGCAGAAGCAGCTTGGGTGTTTGTTCAGCCCTTCTGTCTAAAAACCACTAGCGTTCTCTTCATCGGGCTCTATATTCCCTAGGATTTTTCCCCAATTCTTTTAAAAATCATTATGTGCCTCTGCCTGTGCCATTCCAGCATCGGAGAGGGATGGAATAACGCCCTCTGTGTGCTCGGAGCTTTTTATTTCCCCCCGAAACGATCCCATGACGCTTCCGCTCCTGCTGCGTCTCATCCATCGCGCTTTCTAGGATCTGCGGCCGCAAAGTGGGGCCATCAAAGGGAACGATGCCGCCGTGGCAGCGCAAACAACAGGAGGTTGTTCCTCGCGCGATGAAGAAACTGTGGAATTTCCTGGGTTTAAGTGGCTTAAAATAAAAAGGAGGGAGGAAAACAAAAAAACCCTCGAGGAGCAGACACAGCTGGGCCACGAAACGGGGATGTTTTGGGGTGGAGCGTCACGCCTTCACCCTGGTTTTATTCTCCGAAGGAGAGATGTTGGCCCGATGGTGTTTCTCTTCTGTGACGAGCCACTGCTGTTCCAGTTTTCCTGCTTTTCCTGCAGGAAGAGACAATTTTCCTCCTCATTCCGAATCTTTTCTTTCCATCTCCGTCCGTCGAACCTTGCTGGGGTTGGGATTGCGCTCTTCCCTCACAGTAAGTAATTTCAACTTCTACCAGGCAAAGCCAAGGCGCCACGATCCTTCATCCTTTATGTAATTTATTGCTGTTTCTTTCATAATTTGAAACAAAAGCCCGTCCTTCGGCCCTCTGGGCTTTGGTTCAGGTCTGGAAAAGAATGGGGCTTGTGAAATGCAGGGCTCGAGGAAGACCGTGGGTGCTTTTGGGGACCGGCCTGCCTCTCCTCACCCATTTCCTGCCACTGCCGGTTGCTTTTAAGCTGCTTTAACCTGGTTTTGGGCAAAACCTGAGGTGAAAAAAAAGAAAAGCCTTTGCTTCTGCTCCTCAGATCCGGCTTTAGGGACCCTCCAGGCAAAGGTTTGGGGGGTGGCAGCCCTCAGGGCCCCTCAATGGGGGACGGGATGGGGGCGAGGAGCTGGGGTCAGGCCCAGGGTCACGGCCATGGAGGGGTCAAGGGTCAATTTAGGAGCCGAGGGTCAAAGGTGAAGGGTTACGGCCCGCTGTGGGGCACCAGGCCCGCGGGCTCTACAGCGACCGCCGCCCCC
>VZTV01015898.1:917-27244 GCA_013400875.1 Anhinga rufa | reverse complement strand
GGCCGCCCGCCTGCCCGTCCTCCCGGCGGCGGGGTCGGCCGCCGCGGCCCGGGGGGGGGGACGGGCAGAGCCGGGAGGCTCCGCGGCTCCCGTGGGGGCGGCCGGGGCCGGGTGGGTTAGGCCAGGCCGAGCCTGGCCCGGTCCCCTTGGGCGGCAGGGTGAGAGCGGCGCCCGCTTCCTCGTTCGCGCTTTAAAATCAGCGTTTTTGTGGTGCCCGCGGTGGGGTTTGGCGGGTGGCGCAGGGCAGGGGCCAGATGCCGCCCCGCAGGGAGCGAGGGGCCGGCGC
The DNA here is from genome assembly GCA_013400875.1 of Anhinga rufa. NCBI lineage: Eukaryota > Metazoa > Chordata > Aves > Suliformes > Anhingidae > Anhinga > Anhinga rufa. The sequence continues at coordinate 26,958 of VZTV01015898.1, read as the reverse complement.
TGGGGGAGCGTGGTGCCTGGCACGGCCCCTGCCCCCAGCGTGGGGGAAGCCGGGCTGCTCAGCCGTCAGCCAGGGCGACGCGGCGAGGGTGTTCTCCGAGCCAAGTGTCTTGCACCCGTGAGGAGCATGGTTAGGGATTGCGTTCACGCTGACAAGGGCAGCTAATGTTTATGAGCAAACTGTGTGTACGCTTCAAAGTGTAGTTGCAAGGACATCTAATAAAGAGCGCGTTTGTCAAGTACACTACTGATGTGTTGGTATCGGGGTCGGATCGTAGCAGCTGGGAGGTTTGCAGAGAGCTGTATGATACGGCGTGCTCCCAATGTTGGTGTTCAACTTCTAATTTCATTGTTTAACTCCATGATGTAGTGATGTCCAGCGCACCAGCAAGGGAGTAAAGTGGAAAGAGGAATCTTGGAGCGTTACAGAAATCTCACAGAAAGTGTATTTGGCTTTATTTTGCATTCTGATATTAGTTGTGCCTGCTGTTTGACTTGTTAATCAAATGTAGATTACTTTCAGGAGTCTCTTTTCCCTGTCATCAATGTATGGCTGTCCAGCAACTAGCACTCTTTAAAAGCAAATATTTTGAAATTCAAAGAAAATAACAGGACCTCTTGTTCTACTCAGATTATGAAATGCATAAGGAGGAGTTTTTGTACAGCTGCATGGCTGATATTCAGAGGAATTTTTAAAATAGGTTCTAGTGGCAAATGGAAAGCTCTTTCAGATGTCATGAATTTCTATAGGTTGATCTTTTATCAGAAAAAAAAAAAGTAATTCTGCCTTTCATACTTCTTTTTCAAAGAAAACTGCTAAGCTAGAGGCAGGGAAGATAATCTTGTCCATCTCGTGTCAGTGCCTTTGCTCTTTGTGATTTTTGCCAGTTTCAACATGGTAAATTACCTAATAGGGAGCTTTTACTACTGTTCTTGTTCATGTCACTGCCCAGAAATTCACAAAAGGTAGCTCTTTCTGGCACCTGAAAAATGAAAACAGCAAAGGTAGAACTGGAGTATGTGGTGAGAGGTTGAAAAAAATGCAAGTTATCTCTGTCCAGTCCTTGCATCAGCTAAAAAACTTTCTTAGAAGTAAGAATGATTTCTTTGAGAGCTCTTGACTTAGGGAGAGAGTGAGAGAGAGTAGACTTCCCGCTTTGGTGGTTAATTTTCAGGTTTGAAACCTTGGTGCTAAATGGTGATGGCTGTTTCTATAATGTTGAGTACCTGACATGTTCCTTTCACTATATACTTGATAATACAAATGTAGTGCTCTCAACATACCATCAGTACCAGGACAGGAAAGGCTACCAGTGGTTCTGGAAATTCACATTAATTTTGGGAGTTCTTTTGCCTATTAAAACTTTGTACTTTTTTTTTATATTTGTATACTTGCCTTTCAGAGGGTGTCACTACAGGTTCTAGAAGTAACTCCTCTGAAAACTGAGTGAGGAAACTTTCAGTTTTCCTCAGTGCTATTTATGTATTAGGTATTGTTTTATTATTAAACTAATTTTTTTAAGTCTGCTTTTGTAGCATGTTTACAACCAGACTTTGTGTATAATTGGATTTTATGTAACCCACAGGGGGGAAAAATAAGGTAGGTGTACCCAGGTGTGTTTCAAAATTGCCTAGTACAAGTGCTGGTAGCTGCAGTGCCATTGGTGCTCAATGGGCTAGCGGTGTAAGCGCTTCCCTTGCTGTGCTAAGCTCGGTGCCCATTCCCCTACCAAGCTAAAATCTGGTGTAGTTGCCTGTGGTGTAATATGGTCCTAGTCCTGCCTGCAGTGTAGACAAATCCTTAGGGTCTGTAGAATGATCCCTGGCAACTTTTGTTCATTGAGAATTAAATTCTGATTCCTCAGGGGCTGAATGTTAGGATTTGGGGGTTGGATAGGGTGAAGCAGGTTAATTACTGCAGCTTTAGGCTTAAGTCTGGGTTTTACTAGGCTATAGCTTTGCTGTTCAAAGCAGATCTGCTTCATCAAGATAATACGCTCAGTAATTTTGAAGTAAAATTTGCTGTTGCTTATATTGTATTATGACTACATCTAGAGAGAGGAGACAATAATATAATTTCTTAAGAAAAACATGTTCTTTTCATTATTCGTTTGTCAATTTTACATTTGCAGGTACTTGAGCTCACAGCAGGTTTATTATTTAGAGTTGCTTTGATAATAACATTAGGCATTGTATAAATATATGGTGTACAATGCCCAGCATTGTGTTATGTATTTGTACAATATGAAGGATGGTCCTTGCCTCAAAGACAGTGTGGCTCTTAGAGCATTTAATATAATTCTTATTGTTCATATAATACATATTTTAAAATATTGTTCCATATTATTCCATACGTCTTCTGTTTAACAGTTTTGACTTGTGCTGGTGCGTGGGTTTAGTTTGTTCAGCTTGCTTACTTTTGTTTCTGACAGATGGGCAATAAATGGGCACACCAATGTATGGAAATTGTTGTTGAGAACAAATTATGGTTTCTTGATGTAATGATTTTTTTTGTCTTTCTACCAGCTGATGAAATACATGTGCAAGTCTTATTCAAGCTTGTTGAAATCTGAAATGTTTTTGAATTCAGTATAGTCCTTGTCATTTTGTACATAATGAAATACAAGTTTAACTGAATTTCAGTTAGCTTAAGTATTTGAAGTTTTACATAATGATATGTCTGTCATTTTTTCTTGCAGTAACATTAAGTCTTCATCTCTGAAAATGTTAAGAATCCTAAACTTTGCTGTCTCCTAAATTATTATTAGCATCGTGCATTATTATTGACAAAGAAAATGATTGACAATGATCATCCATAAATCCATATTCCCTGTCCTTTGATTATCTGTGTCGGCCTATCAGAGTTTCTCTGACTCATTCAATATGGATTAGTTATGACTTGTACATTATCACTCTCTAATTTAGTGGTGTAATTTAACTTCTGGGCCAACTGGTTTTTGACTAGAATTTCCTGGAATCCTTTGTTCTACAGAAAGACAAAACTGTTTTTCCTGCAAAAACTGTGGCTTTATATTCTTTATTAAAATAATACTGTATATGTTTACCATGATTTATAAGTATTTGCAATGTGATTGGCACTCTGGGTAGATCTACCTCACACCATGGAGAGGGATTTCCTTACTGTTCCCTAAATGTTGGCATCAAATACCAGCCACACTAAAATCAGATCCCTGAAATCAATAGGTCTTTAAGAGAAGTTTGTCTTTCACTCACTGTTTGTACTCTGGCAGGATTAAACTTGTAGGCCTGGCACAGTGGCTCTGTACTTGAGAGTTAAACTGGTGCTTATGGATGCTGATCTGTTCTTTTACCGTTTATAAAGTCAAGTATTACTGACGGGCAGACTGTAGCGGAACTGTGCTTCGAAAGCCTTTTGGAAACTTCATAGGACGGGGAGCGTTTTGACTGCCTGCTTAGTGGAGTGAATGAGTGTGCAGAAGCTTTGGACAGAGCTGGCTTTCAATTTGATTTGAAGTTCCACCATAAGTATGCAGGTATAGTTTAAGGTCCTGGGTTCTAACCTAGAAAACTTTGTAAAGTTTAACAGCTGGTCACCTCAGAGGTTGATTCTGCCGTAGCACTGTTGGAGTGATGTAAATGATGAAAGTAAAATAAGGTGATTCTGCAGGCAGACTGCTGATGCAGACAGCTGGATCTGATGTTTGCACTTAAGATATTCTAGCTGTGGGGCTTTCTCTTGAATGAGTGCCAAGATTTGAGCATGGTGTAAAATACTTCTTTCTGGCCAGCAGGTTACTTTTGAACTAGTTATTGAAGCAAGTTGGAGCAGTGGAAATTTATGGGTTTTGTCTGTTGTGAGCATTTAGATTTTTATGTTTTGCCGTAATTTCACTACTGTATACTTGGCTCTGGTGTTAAAAAATACTTGGGTTTTTTCTACTGCTGATGAGACAATATCTAAAGCTGCTGTTGATGGATGTCTAACCACTGAGGGCGTGACTTGTCTATATCTGATGCTTAGGGTAACAATTTATTTTAATATTTTGCAGACAGGAGGAGTCCTCTGCCTTTAACAAAATACCTTGGATAACCGTGTGGAAATGGGACTGCCCACTAATTCCCTGCCTCCAGTGGATCCTGGAATATTACCCCAGAATTTACAGAGATTCCAAATCATACAGCAAGATGATAATAAGGAGCTCACTTTGCAACTGCTTATTAAGTGAATGGAAGTTTTGCACTTGAAAGCTTATGGGAAACAATATTAACTTGGTAGAAGACAAACTGCCATTTAGGTTTTATGTGTAATCTAGACTTGCTTTTGCTGGTAGACACATGAGAACAGACTTCCCACTTTGCTCCTCCATAGTTATCTCACCAGCCTCTTCTGGTCTGTCGGGGAGGCTGGCAAGATTATGAGACTAGACAATGTTTTATTGTAGGTGCAAGCCTGAAGATCCAAGTATGCCAGAAATTATTTCCTTCTCTGTGGTACTGCTGTTCCTGCTGTCCAGAGGCACAGAGACTGCTGGGAGCTGACAGCCGTTAAACAAAGACTAATTAATTCTTTTGAAAAATTCAGTGTTTAACTGTGGCTTAAGAGATGATGTGAACATATGGAATTTAGGTTACAGGGCAAGGAAACATACAGAAATACATATTATATGTGATGGTTAATCGTCTCTTTAGCACAATATGGGGTTTCTAAGAACAACTGTAACAAATGTGTTCACATCGTCACATTAAAATTATTCAGTACTTTAGAAAACCTGCATAATAGGAAGCAAGTGTGTTTTTTTAATTAGTAGTCACAAATGACATTTTTTTAGTCAATCATTTATTTGAAAAAAAGCCTGCAATTCTAAGGCAGCCACCATTCTGAGTTTGAGTTAATTTCTAGGCATGTATGTAAGCCAATAGCAATAAAAATTTTAGAAATGTGGAACTGTTAACCACTTGTAAATCTTCTGCCTCTTTCTGGTAACTTTGTGGTCCTAATTCTTTATACCCTTTCCCATTAGGTATTTTAAAACAAAATATTTAATTTTGGATTAAATGAAATTTGACTTCAAAAGGTTTTTCCCACATCCTCCATAAGTGAGGTTAGAAGCAGCAAGAAACTGTTTATGTCCAACTAGGAATTATGTTTCATGTTTTCTGTTTGCTTGTTTATTTAGGAGAAAAAAAAACAGATTACACAGTCAACAGAAGCAGAAAGCACTGTCTTTATGAAACCAGCTTTCAGCTTACTGTGTTTCTTGTGAATAAAACCTGGGAACATTCACCTCTTCTAGCACTGACACCTGTTTTGCATGTCAGTTCTAAATAGGGTCAAACCTTGATGCCCTTATTTAAGTTCTGTGCTTCTGAATTTCAGCGAGATAAATCTTCCACAGGTTTCGGTGGGTTTCAGTGATACAGTTGTTGCAGGCCTCAGTTCCTTTAGTCTGTACTTAACCTCCTACTGGCATCATTAGGTCAGAAGCTCTGGGGGCTTTATCCTTGGTGATTATCACAAAACCCATCAAGCTCATTTTAGGTCTCAAAAGAGTTTGTGCCAAACATCTTGCATGGGAACAATAAATAATAGCTCCCTATTGTTCCTTTTAGCCTCTGTTCTTTCCTCCCCGTATTACCTAGGGCAAAAGAGGTTCTGGATTTTAAAGTGATTTCTATTTATGTGTAATCTGTTTGCACTACATTATATAATCTGTGTTTACAGTAACCTATTCCGTTGAACCTGTGTTAAAGTGCTTTTTAAAGTTAAATGTCTATGTCAGGCATTCAAAAAACATGTTCAGTCCTTTTTTCCTCCCTGTAATGAATGAGACTTAAAAATCACCAAGAACAGTAGATGTGTTTTGTAGTTATTTGCTTTCTAGCTTTTGGAAGTTGGCTTTTTTGGTGTTTCTTCCTCATGCTGATGAGAAAGTTTGGGGTTTTTTTTAGCATGAAGATGTTAATGTAGTCACATCATGTAGCAGATGCACTTTTAAGGTAGCTAAGTGTCATGGGGTGCAATAAAACTCCAGGTATTAGTAGTGATACTTGATTTACTGTGGGATGTAGCCACAAAGCCTGTAAGACTGAGGAGGAGTATGTAACTAACTAACTTTTAAACATTTTTGGTTTTGCAATATACTGGTAAAAATTTCTAGACAGATTATACCTGAGGGAAGAGGAAGAAATCCTATGTAAGAGACAACAGTTCTTAGGCCTAAGTTTATAAAATGGGAAGGCGTCTTTGTCTTCATGGGAGATGCATGGACAGATTGCTGAGATTCACTTGCTTCAGGTGTATATTTTTCAGTAGCATTCTGTGTTGCTCCTTCAGCCCAACAACACAGTAGAGGGGTGATGAATGTCTCTGAAATTCTACTAAAGTGCCTTAAGAGGGATCTGAACACTTTTCCTTGGTACTGTTGAGAAGTACCAGTGGTGCAATCCTTGTTTGTGGCATCTATTTAGCTTTTCAGGTTTCAGCATTTTGATCTTGGGAACACAGGATAACGAGGGCTTCCTGGGCCACTGGCTGCAGCCACTTTCAACTGAAGCGAATGACATTACCTGATTGATGCGCCTCAAAGGAGAGCTTTGCTTCTATCCTTCCCCACACTACCAGCATTAGAAACTTGCTTGCAAATGTGATAGCTCTGAACTTTAGGAATAAGCTTTCACCTTCCAGATGAAATTTCTTCACATTAAATTTGTAGGCACTTGTTCTTTGTCCACTACTATCTCCAGAGCAAATAATTCTTCACAGGGTTTACCCCCTAGATTTAAAACCGGGGTTTATTTGTTTGTTTGGGTTTTTTTACCACTTCTCTTACAGTCCCTGTTGTGGCCAGAAGATGGCACTTATGTACGCACTAAGGCAGGGTAAATAAGTCTAATATAATTTATCTTCGCTGAAATCGTGTTTGTGGAATGGCAGCAAATATCTTGGGCAAATGATAACTCACAGAGTAAAAGTTCACTTTGATCTCATAGCACATGAGGGGCACAGATTCGAGAACAAAGTCCAGGAACTTGTCTCTTGACAGAGAAACTCTTTATCTCCTTATTCAGTAATAAGGTTCTGATATGCCCCTGAATTCAGAAGGCAACCATCAAACAAAAATCCTGTGTGTTGTTTGGGGTTGTGAAGTGGGGGTTTTGGTGGTTAGTTCGTTTTGGGGGTTTTTGGTTGGTTTGTTTTTGTCTGGTTGGTTCGGTTTTGGTTTTCTTTAAGAAGAATAATCTAAAAGCAGTTTCTAGTATTTTTTTTCTGTTCCAGCTGAGATTGTGCTACACGTTAAGGCCTGGTCTAAAGATCATTTTCCACAAAAATAGCTTTATCACCTATGTTTTTTTGTACTTCTACTTGCCCTTCCTCCACAAATTATGGTATTTATATCCTTCATGGAGGCTGAGTTGTACTGTTCTCTGGTGTAACTAACTTCCCATACCCACTTGTGATAAGACATCCCAACATGAACCTTTTAACACAGTATAACTTTGTCAGACATCAGGGATATTGCTCTAAACTAGTCTTGTTAGAACAATACAGCTCTTCTGTGTAGCCAGGTTCGAAGGGATGGTGCACTGACTTTGCACATAGGAGATTGCAGGAGGAGGGTATAAAGTGGCTCCAATTCATCCAGGCAGTTTCCCAAGGCTGTCAGCATATTTTTGTGCAAGTCATGGGGCCCAACTAAATTGGAGCAGAAACTAGAGTGGTTTGTTTGGCCTGCTGTGCATGGGGTAGTGTTGCCTAAAACCCCTCGACTTGTGCCTGTGGTGGTCTCACAGGGTTGGGATCCAGCTTCCCTATAGCCCTGCTCTTTGAAGAAACCTTTTATCAGGGTCTGCCAGGGGTTTGATGACATCAGTTCATCACACCAACAGCCACAGTCACTGACCCTTTATGACCTTCTGTCCCTTTCACCTGCCATTGTTGCCCACAGCCTTCTTCCCACCACCTTTTTTTATCACTGATTCATTTTCAGGATTTACTTCCAGACCTGTTGCTTTGCTTTCTCTAAAAGCAGTAAGCATTGTAGTGGGGAGTGCCAGCTTGCATCCAAACTTCCCCAGCCTGTGGGTCCTGTTTCAGTCAGAAAACTAAGTGTGAGAACAGCTCAAAACCACATTCTATTTGTGTTTTCATCAGATGCTTCTTGGAAAATCATTATATATATATATATGTATTTTCATATATCTATATACACACACATGAGTTCTGCACCATGGGTACTACTAAACAGATTATTTTCTACATTGCATACAGAAGGATTCTTGCAGAGGGTGGTTCATCCCCTGGCTCTAGTGGTGGTTTCTGTGATTCAAGAACGAATTAAGCCGTATCAAACCCTAGCCCAATCTTTGCAGATCCACATCCAAGTGCTAAGCCCCTAAGCAATCCAAAGGGCTCCTGGGCCTTGTAAGGTCTAAAGACGGCAATCAACAGTCTGGGAAGGGAAAGCAGTTGGAAAAATACCTCTGGTCTTGATTGTATTCCAATGTCAAATACTTGACCGCTGGCAGGAGATAAAAGACTATGAGTTGTGAAAGGAGGAAGGACTGCAAGGAGCACTAGGGGTGGGCTGGCTGACTGTGTCTGAACCAGCCATGGGGAGGCTGCAGTGTTAAGTGCTGGAGTCCTGGCTTACCAATGGTCCAGAACAGGGTTTTAGTTGGAATGAGGCACAGTTGTTATCCAGACTGCATGCTTTCATTTTTTTGTTGTGTGGAATCCAGGTCTCGGTAGTTCTTTAACTAGATGGCTGCAGGTGCTTGGCAGTGAGATGTAAGCCTTCTGCTGCTGTTTTGCACTGTCCGACTGCATGGGTCATAGGCTTCAAGCAGCTCTTGGCAGCCTGAGTATACCCACTACTAAATGCGTGTGTAATACTATGCCTTCTTTGACCATGAACTGTTACCTGAACTGTTATATGCTTCATTTGCAAAACTCACTGGGGTTTTTTTTGGTAAAGTAGAAATATAGTCATTTCAAATATAAATAATTAGCAAAGCAAGCCCTGCCAAACTAAACATTACTCTGCATGTGTGAATCTTCTACTACTACTTAAAGAGAAAAAACAAGTTATATGATGGGTATGTTGTTTCATGTGCTATGCTAAAAAACTCAAGTACTATGAAGAGAGGGGTGTTATAAGAGCCTGAGTTGCATATAACTGAGATCTGGACATAGGGTACTGTGGGAGTGAGGAGACCTAGCTTCTTTCTGTAGCCATCCTTCAGCATCCTTACGTTGCTGCTCAGCCACTTGGCTGTGGCACCCCTTCTGTCAGATGTGGGTGACAGTGCCTCTCAGGAGAAGCCACTGCTCACTTTGAGGTCCCAGGTGGATTACTGTTTATGAAACAAGTAAAGGACTTCAAGCAGTCCATTACAAAACAAGAGGACATGAAACATCAATACATATCAGTTTGACTCCGCCTAGTATCTCATGAGGTATATTTACATTTCGTTGGGTAGAGAAAAATGGCTTCTGAAGCCATTAACTGAAATTAAGTCTGTCAAAATAGCAATATACTGTTGAGGTGAAATTTTCAGCTAATTACATAGCCTCCTACAAAACATATGTAGGTTGTTTTAACTTACAAAAAAATCCTGCTGTGTGCATGTGAAGTTAGTGCTCACTCATGCAGGGTGCTCGTCGATCAGGTGTGCAGATGGAGGCCCTGTATTTTTCTGAGAAAAGCAGCAAACTGTTTGGTGTCAGTGTAAATTCTTTCCAGTGTGTCACCTAGCGCACCTAGGTGTCCTGTCACCATGGCTGAGGTGGAAGTTCAGCCTATGTACTTTGCTGGGACAACCAAAATGTTCTAGTTCGGAAGGTGGTTTGTTGGTTGCTGAAGTACCTAAAATAGTTGAAGAGCGCTCTTGAAATCCTGCTGTGAACGTAGAGTGATCCTTGGTTACTTTGTGCAAGTACTACAGGCAGCCATCCCAGGCCTGAGCGATAGCGCATTCAGCTCGAGCAGCATAATGCCTGCAGGGTGCTAGAAACTCTGGAGGAAGCCCTTCAGCCACACTTGCTGTTCATGGGGATGGCAAGCTTTACTTTCGAGGGCAGTCTCAAAGCTCTCTTCAAAAAGCAGCAGAGACTTACAAATGCAAAAGCATTTCCCAAAGCCATGAAAGCACTCAGCAGACTGCGTCCCACAGGAACTAGATGGCCACATGATGTGCTGTGTCTGTGCCCAGGTCTGTGCAAGGGGGAGGCAAGATGGGCATGCGGGGGAGGGACCCTTGTCAGATGTCCCAGTGCCACCCATCTGGTAACATCACCCTCAGCTCCACGTGCAGCGTGGAACTGGGAGAGTGGCTGCAGAGTCCCTCCATCGCCCTCCTGGCCAGGTGCAGCCCAGCTCGTCCATAGTTGCGGGTGCACATAGTGTTTAGCCCTAAACCTTCCCACATCTCATGAAAGTAGAGAAGTCATTTGTGGTTTTCCTCATTTTCATCTTTAATTTCCTGTTAAAAAGAGCAGTGTTCCTCTATTTCGTCCTGTTCCTCTGCAGACTAGTTATGTATTTGTACTATTTTGCCTTCTGAGAGCTTGCTGTGGCTCTCTAGCCTGGCAATATTTAGGTTTCTGGTCGCATAGCAACAGTAGAGTGAGCACAATCACCAACAGCAATTTGCATGACCCTTTCTTCAGATGATATTAATATGCAGGAATTAGTGCCAGCTGTAGCTGGTGAAGTGACAGTTTGCAACCACCCTTCTCCCTCTTGCCTACCTCTTGCCTCTGGTATTGCTTCAAGTGAGTTACTGTATGTTTGCTACTGGGTCGCGTGTAAGGATTGAATATTGACAGAAACAGGATGTAAGTGCCGTGAGGTCATCCTCACTTGCTGAAAGCATAAAAATGCTCGAGGGCAGAAAATAAGAGCGTGGACAAAGATTTTTGTGACAAGCCCTTTTATGCAACCAAAAGTTAGAAGGCCACGTTAAAAAAAAGAAATCTTTGGGACAGTAGATAGGCAATTCAAACACTTGTGAAATTTCAGTGTGGTTTTGTGGCGTGTAAGGAAACCTTTCTGGGTAAAGGTTAAACTCTCTGGCCATCCTTTTGGTGGTAGCACAGTCCTCAGGGTGGATTTTCAGAGGCAGAAGTAGCACTTAGGCAGTTGATTCCTATTGACTGTCAATGGCAATTTAGTACCTGATGGCTGTACCTGCCTTTGAAAAGTCTCTTTCATAGCAGAGGATTTTTTTGTTTGTTTTCTGTTGGTTTTGGTTCTTTTCCCAAACCAGAACAGCTTTGTTGGAAAGCAGTGGTTGGCATTGGAGTGACAGGCACCGCTGAGAGCCCTGTGGGCCGGCTACCTTCCCTCCCCAGCACTGCCACACATCTCCCTGAGGAAAGCATTTTGGCTGGCATTTCCAGGTGGACTCTGGCCTGTGGCACCTTTTTCAGGCCTTTCTCAATATCCTTTGTACTTCTAGAGGTGTAATTTGTAGTCTGGAGTATGACTAAAGGGTTTCTGTAAGGAGCATTCTTAATGTATTAGCTGAAGTGAATTATTTATTTGAGATCAGTGCATTGTTTTCTGTTGACATACCATGCAAGTGGGTATATAATTAGAAGCATAATATATAAAATACATTATCCTAAAGTGAAACCAGAATAAATCAATAACTGTCTTTTAATTTTAATGTATTTGCAAGGCCTTTAATGATAAGTTAGCTGAAGCCACAGCGCCTTCATTAGCATTAGACTTGTCCTGCAGGTGTGTATGCATGTGTTTAATTTTCCTAATGTTCACATGCCTGGGGATTCCTGTGTGATGAGAAACATATATTGCGAAGATATTTTCCAATATATTAATTTCTTTATTCCGTTTTCCTATAATTAATCTATATCCACAAATATGAGATATGTTATAAAAATATAGATAAGTTTATAGTGGGTTTTAGGAAAAATATCTTGTAAGCATACAGTATAGTTGGAAACAAATTAATGTTGAATACATGTAGTTCTAAATATGATTTTTATTTAAATATTTTACTCAAGTGCAGTGATTGAGACATACTTCAGAAGTAATTATTTCTGACATTTTGGAAAGACTCTTAGAACTGTTCTGTATTTTTGATATTACACTATTTGGAAATCAACCAACTGGAAATGAGATACATTTGGCATGGACTGTGAAGATATGTCTTATGCTTTGAACTGCCCTGAAGTTTGTTAGCTTTTTATTTAGAATACTAAGAAAATGAAGCTGACGTAATTATGCTTTTTGTACACATTTTTGTGTTTTGAGGAAACTAGGCTTTAATCTGGTCACAGGATGATGTATTTATATATGTCATTACTGAATAATTGATTGGATAAAACCTTGGCTATTGAGAGTCCAAACCTTTAACCCTCTCAAGTAGTAATGCTTATATATAAAAATCATCCTGTTATATCACTAGGGTTACTTCTAAAAATAAATTTTTGTAAGAATGGACTAATTTTGAGTATTATGCTTTAAATATATTTATGTATGGCTTTGCTCCACTTAAAACTACTTATTCTATTTGTTTTGAGATAAAGATCTTTTTTTCATCTGTCTTATTTCTTATCCTATATTATTTTAGGGTAACGACTAAAGGAGTACTTATAACTGTAAGTGATTCAGAATGCTGCAGTGCACTTAGTAACAAGGTATTTCATTATAATCTTGCTATATAGTCTTCACTGTCAGTCAGTTGATTGGTTTTTCATCCCCACTTTGACTGTCTGGCACAGTAAAACACTTTGCTATATATGTGAAGGGCTTGCAGGATTATTGGCATCAGAATCAAGTTGATGACGAGAAGCATGACTGGACAGTCATCACACTTGCTTTTCCTGCTCCATCTCTGGTCCTTCAGGGGCCAGCAAGCAGCTGGAAGTGCCCTGGGTCCTGCAATTGAACATTCCTGCAAAATCAAGCTTGTTACTGATGGCTTGTACCAGAGCAACAATTTTAAGCCTTGATAGTTGCTGTTCTGAAGGGTTAGGAATTTCACACAATATAATGTGGATACAGGAAAGGTCTGCCTCAGAAAAATAGGATGTGCCTTATGTTGTATGGAGCCATCCGTAATTTTCTCTTTGTAAATAATTTCTCTTTGCTGCCCACTCAGCTAAAGCTTCCCTGCTCTGATGGTTTGTTTTACAGAGGTCACTATGTCTAAGGATTTGTGAAATTTCAATTACTTGACCAAGAGGGTGAGCAGCTGGTTTGCCAGGCTCCTCCCGATGCTGTACAAAATATATGTAAGTAAAGAGAAGCAGGGCACAAGGTCGTCAGAGGTTAGATCTTTTATTTTCCATAAATGAGATAGATATCCCTAACTGAAAGGTAGACGAAGCAATTGAGCCGTTGTCACTTTTCTAATATTTTGTGCCAAATTCCACACACGCTCAGGAGCTCAGTACCTTTGTAATGAGTAAACCAAGAATTTCTGCATTTTGACTGTGTACCTAATCAGTAGGTATTTAAATATATTCCTGGATTCATCACATAAACACAACTTTGTCCCATTTGTCCTTCACCCTTCCACGTTTTGCAGCTTCTTCTCATCTTCATTGTAAGTCTGCTTCTTTCTCCCTTTGCATTTCCTAATGACAAACTTGTGACTAGTCCTTCAATCATCTTCAATGATAAGTGAAGCTGGGTTTGTCAGGAGATAAAATATTTTATTAGATGAATGCATATAGCTGGAAAAAGCTCCAGACAAGCTAGTGAAAGCTGATCAAACTGTTATCAGTTGATTGAATAAAAGATAGCATCTCTCCCTATAAACGATGCTTTGCTTCACCTTTCCACTCTCCCTGTTCCAGCAATGTAACTTCCAGTTCTGATGGCAAAACTTTCTCTTGATTCTCCCCAGAGAATCTGGTTCATTACAAAAGAATAATTCTAGTTTATGGTTCATAATGCCAGATGGGCTACTGCGATGCTCTAGCCTGCCTTCCTGTTTGACACACAGCATCAGTCTTCTTCCTGCTTGAAATACAGTGTCTTTTAGAAAAACATCTGATTTTGATTTACAGAATTCCAAAAAAGGAGACTTTGCCGTAATGCCTCGCTGGGTTGCTGTGGTGGTTAATTACCCTCACTGTTAAAAATGTGTGTCTTATTTTGTAGCTTGAGTTTGTCTAGATTCAGCTCACAAACACTGGATCTCATTATAGCTTTATCTGTGAGCCTGTGTTCATACTTAGACATACAAACTATGAACACTCACCTCCTCCCTTTGCTAGGCTTAAAAGGACCAAGTTCTTCCACTATGAGGTGCATTATTTAGGTCCTTCTTCACTCTCAGCTCTTTTCTGAATTTTCTTCAGTTTACCTACTTACTCTTTGAGTTGTGGAGAGAAGAACCAGATGCAGGTTTCCAGATGGGGTTACAGGAGTGCAGAATACTCTGATCATTTAGCAGCCTTTCTCTTTACCCCTCCTTGTTCTTCCTTTGTGTATGTATTGGTGAGCCATGTTTTAAGTGGACTAAGATGTTATTTTTCATAGGCAGAAATGCCTACCCAGTGTCTCAGTCACGTTATCTCTTTTGGCCCTTTACGTTAAGAGCAGACAGGGAGTAGTAGGGTCTGAAAGTGATACCAAAGCCAAAGTTTTCATGAGTAATTCCCCTTCCCTGCCAAATCTTTCATGATACTTAGCGTTCATCAGCCAGGTGGATAAATCAGTGCTGATTCAAGGGAGAAAGTATGTGTTTGCTATAGAAACAGGTGCAGAAATGTATAACCTACTGGGTTTTGTAATAACCAACCTGATATCCTGACATATTCAACCACATCTTTGATGCTACAATCATGTAAATACACAAACCCAGAACTGGTTTTTTATCTGTCATTTTTTTCTCCATTTCTCTAGAAAGTCTATCAGTGAAAAATGTAAAAGCTTTATTTGGACCCAGTAGGAACTGGCTCCCAGTTTTCCACTGGAGGACTTATGAGGGTTTGTTGACTGCAACCTCTCTGCAGAAAATTTGTAAGTAGCACTTTCTATACCAAAAATTGATTCAATCATTTCATACATATTTAGGGCCTAATTTGTAAAACTTCCTCACTAGGATTAGTCTGATTTTGTTAAACAGGAGTGTTCATTTGAGCATGGGTTACCTGTGTAAACAGATGTTTGAGAGATCGCATATGCTTAGGGCTAGACTAAACTTAAGGGCTAGACCTGTACAACACTAAGACCTGTACAACACTAAACTAAAAAAGCCAGAAACCAGAGGGAAAGGCAAAAAGAGCCAAGACTTATTTTTAAGCCAGCTTCATGATTTTTGGAGGCGTGAGTAATGATTTTTAGATGCTCAGATTAGTGTTACTGAATGAGGGCCTTCTTAGTGCTAGCTCTGCAGGTGAGCTGGCTGAGGAATCAGACAGGAGTGCAAAAGCCAGCCCTCCCGGTGGCGTTGGGAGGCTGGTTTTAGTCTGCAGGTTCATGATCTTCATGTGGAGACAAGGCTGGAGCCAAAGAAAACCCTCTCCAAAACTGTTATCTCAGTACACTTGAGGTCTGGGAGTTTCATCTTGGTACGCTTGAGGTTCAGGAGTTCAGGCCTGCAGTAGAGGTGCCCAGGATTATGAAGATGGTTTGGACATCCCCTGTCTGGTGGTGAAGCCAGCTCCCCATTGTTGAGGAGTTTGAAAAGACCTATCTGGTGGTGGTGCCAGATCTAGGGCATCTCAGACACTTTATCCAGATCCCAGAGTTGCAGCAAGGGAGCACTGCGCGGTGCCAGCTGCTGAGCACAGTGTCCTGCTGAACCAGCTGCAGTTATGGCTGCCAGGCAGGCCACTGTTGAAGAAACTGCTGTTTTCTGCTGCGCTTGGTAGTCTGCCAGCCATTTTAACAGTCTGGGCAACTGTCCTTCTGCTAACAATGGCCAACTCCTATCCTCTCTCTCCCTAAGCTTTTGAAGCAAATCTTTCCCTGGCATTACTGGGTCCAGAGCCTGAGTAGCTGCAGCAGCAGCTGCCAAGGTGGGAGCTGCAGGCAAGAAACCCATCTCTACCGAGGACATCAGTAAGAGAAAGGGCAACAAAATCTAGTGGAAAAGATTGTTTCACCAATTTTTTTTTTTCTTTTGAGGGAGAAGTTGGAGACATGGGCAAATGGTCTAAACGATCAGAAATCCCAGAGCTCCTACTGTTTTGTGTTCTTTGTCTGAACCATCAAGATAGGGGACTTGGGCTTGTTACTAATAGTTCTGAGACCAAGAAATAAGCAAGAAAGGAAAAATAACCTGGAGAGAAACAGAAAGTAAATGGGAGTAAACATCCCTTTGGGTATGCAGGCGAGCATCGTTCAGATAGGCTGGTTTTGGCCAAGTTCCCTGTGAGGGAATTGGAGGCGGCTTCTGGAGGAGCTGCTGCTTGCTGCCACGGCGTGGCAGTCTCAGACGCCCAAGCCAGAAGCAGGGATTTGAGGGCGATGCGTAGCTGTGCAGAAAGGGAACTGTGCAACGTGGAGAGATTCAGTTATGGACGAAAACATGGGTGGCATGCAAACGAGCTTTGGAAGGAACGCTTTGCACAGTGCATTCCTAAGCTTTTGGAAGGAAAACCAAAACAGTATGGTTGACCAAAAACAAAATAAAATTCATAGTGCAGGAAACTCTCAGGTAATTTACGAAATAATTACACAAGAATATTGTGTGTGAGCTACACTATCAAGAGAGAGGTTCCTTATGAAATACACCGTTCCTGCATACCATGTTTGTTTCCAGGCATTGGTTCCTGCATCGATTCTGATGCTATGAATCCAAGATCACCAGTTTGGACCAGTGAAACAGTGTAGCTTGGACTGAGGCTGCCGGAGGAATTTCTTCTTCTCCTCCTCCAAGAGCACTGTCTTGACAGCTGAGACCTGCCAGAGAGCTTTTGCTGACACACCCTGAATTTGAACATCTGGAGAGTGTAAGCTCTGCTTTCTTTGTGAAACATCCCCAGCTCAGGAATTTACTTCTCCCAGTGGCCTAGCAGAGCTGACGTCCATTGACCTTCAGGGCACAATGTAAGGCCCATCTGTTTTCTCAGATTTTTGCCTGAGGGTCTGGCAGGGAGGCTCATGGTTAACTTGTCCTGTGGGAGTCTGTGCGAGATGAACAGTGGCCAGCCTGGTATGTATCTGGTTTTTAAACAATACATATGTGTCCAGACTTTTACAGGGAAATTAAACAAAATCGCTTTACCTTACAGGCATTTTACAATAAATAAATTTATTGAAATAAATAAACCCCTCAGATTTTGGTAACTGTGCTATGAGGATTCTTCATGCTTGAGTGAGAAAATGATCTCTCTCAGGTTGTCCATTCATGATCCTGCAAAGAAAGCGTATCACAACTACCTCTATGACAACAGACTGGCATATATTATATGCTCAGGATTAAACCAATACTGACTATTAAATAGAAGAAGCCCATGTGACAGAAAGCCCTTATGAACACTAAAAGAATTTCAAGGTAACAAAGAAACACATTTATTTTCCCTTTTTTTTTGAGTTCAGTCCAGTTAATATTCCTTTTTAGGGCGCAAAGGAAAAAAAAAAACACCTGCAAGCCTGACATCAAGCTGAAATACCTGTTGATTGAAATATCTATGGACTAAATGGAGGGTGGGAAACAGGTACTAATTAACTCAGTCTTTTGCCATAGATACAAAGTCTGGTGGGATCAGGAGGTGTCAAAAACTTGTTAGAAAGTACCCTAGATCATAAAGGGATCATACTATATTCCAACCGAAAAGCTCTGACTCTGCATAATCATCTGTTTCCACTTGAAATCAGATGCATTCTTCCAAGTCATCCCTCCGTTCACCTATGCTTGGCATGGCTGCCTGCTTCCTGTGCAGCAGCATCACATCCTTCCTTACGTTGTTTCTGCTTCCACTGCTCGTCCTCTACACCTGTTTCAGCTTTGGATCAAAAGCAGATCTTTGCCTTTTTACTTGCATGAGCTGTCCTATTAAAACATGAATCTCATAATTAAAGAAACTGGGAATTGGTCCCATACTTATGTTCATGTTTGCGGAATGTTGTGTACCCCTTTTGTTTTGTGAGTTAAGAATAGTCCCATATAGATCTTTATGCTAATTGTGAATTGTTAGAGATTTCAGATACCGAGTCCCATTTAGGTAAAGTCACACAACAGCATTCATAATTTAACATTCAATTCATTTAATATTAAGCTAATATCACTTTGGAAGTGTTTCAGGGCTGTGCCAGGTCCTGAAGGTAGGCCAAAGTATTCACCTGTAAAAAATTGTGCACTTCATAATTGAGTCTCCCAGCTCAATTTTTGATGTGGTTTCAATAGTTGGGGAAGTCGCGTGCAGAGAGACATGACTGCAGCAAGTTAATCATGATTTGCAAATGAGATTTGCAAAAATCATGCAGCGAGTCTATTCGTACACAGAGAAAGACACTTGGAAAATTAATGTTTTCAGTTGCAGAGCACCAAAATGAATTTTCATAGTGCAAGACTGCATTCATTTCAAGGTTTTTAATTTTATTAAGTGTAAAATGTTTCCTAAATTTTAGGTAATGCTAACTATACTAACAAGGTCTTTATAGCAGTTTTATGATGGGATTTGTGTGCAACAGCCAACAACATGATGGTTGTTTGAACTTTGTTGTTTTCCTTGCCACACTATGCAGTCGGGAAGATGTATCACTCCTTTTATATTTCTCATGTGTGAAGTGCTGCCTGGTTAACAGGCTACATATCTAGTATATTATGATCCTATGGGAACCTGTTTATTGACAGTGTGGAGAGCAGTTGTTACTCTGCATCTATTAAGAACTGAGGAAGCCTGGGCCAGAGCTGGGATGTGTGGAGCTGCTCCACATAACATCCAGATAACTCAAGCGAAAGCCAGCCTGAGCCGAACCATAAGCGGGTGCTTGACACAGTGCCGCCATCTGCGCCCTGCGTGTCTACTCCTGCTGTGTCTGCTCCTGCTGTACGCCTCTGTGCAGCAGTCTTTACATACCTTAAAGGAAGGTTGCCGGGTAGGAGCTGGAAGGAACACGACTAAGTTAGTCCCCGCTGGCTAATGAGGGTAGACACCTTGCTGCTCTCCAGGCGGAGGAAAAGCCTGCAGCAGGGGCTAAGGCAGCGCTAGCAGACACTGAGCTGTTTGACCCAAGCACCTCAGATCCTGTCCCGAAGTAGCCGCCCTCCCATAGCCCTTATATATAGAGTACGTATCTGCGACAGTTTTGTGATAGTGTAACGTGTACTTTTACCATAGTAGAACTCTGCTTTCCAACAGTTAATTTAGTCATAAAAAATTATTTCAGGCTTAAACAGAACATAGAAATCTCAATTCAGGAGTGAAGTCGCTGGTTTGTTCACATTTTAGCATGGATGTAAACAAGGTGTTTGGAACATTTCTTGCAAGAAAGCCTTTAAATAGCTGACTTTCTTTGGCTGAAAAAACAGGAATTACTGTAGGTGCAAGCACACCACAGAAACGGGCTGATGGCGCTCAGCCTGCAGCAATGGTGGGAAAACCACCAGTCCTACGTTAGACTCTGTGGCACCGGGATATTTTCTGACGTATAGCCAAGAAAATGGAGAAGAGTAAGGAGATACAATCTTACAGCTTGAGGGCATCTTGATTCTGAATTTCCATTGCGGCAGGTTACATGCTTGAATGTTGTCTGGCACGACAACATTACAGGATTATTTGGACTAGTATCAGTCCATACTCAAATGTAAAGCTTTATTTCAAATATGTGCTCATCTTCATTCTCATTATGCATTTCAATTACTCTTAGAGCACAATAACAGTGTGCCAGTGTGACACCATGGAGTGACCCAAGAACTCCACTGAAGGGGCTCTGTCAGCATTCGTAATACCTCACGCCTTTTTCTGCTAATTCCAGAGATTCACAAAAGTCTGATTTCCTTTTTCTTTGTGTCATCCATCACTGATATCTAAAGGCTTTTGAAAATACCAAGTATTTCACATAGGCATAATTATACAATGCTCTTGTGTTCTCTCATATGTAAATGAAACTTAAATTCAAGGTCCTAAATTTTATGACACTATGCACTATGCAAGGAGGGTTTCACAGCAGTTTAATTTAAATTCAAAAATTGAACTTCTTAATTAATGAAATATGAAAAAGAATAACATCATCAATACAGCAACCACCTACTATTTACTTTGATATTAAATTCAGTTTGGTTTATGATACCTCTGTTATAAATGATCCATTCCCAAACAGGATTCCAGTTAAAGTTTACAATTTATTAAATGAATAGAGGCAAGCAAACAGCGCTGGGTAGCACTGGGGATTGTTCCACCATAAGTGCTACCCCAACTCAGTACATTTCCAAAGTTTATATGCTATACAGTCATACATAGTCATAAGGTTTCCGAGAATTCATTAACATATGTAAAGGTTCAATCTGTATACAGAGTTGTCTTTTTAGTGGTCTTCAGGGTCCTCTTGTGGTCTCTGATGGTCTTCCTCACCTGTCCGATGGTTGAACTTTGGGTTTCTTTTGCCCATATATAGTCATTGAATTAGCTCATCAGTCCTTGGGCATTGAACTTCTCACAGGAGGTTGATGCTTGTTTTAACACTGTTGCCCAGAGTCTGTGTTATCAATGGATTTACGAGATTATTCAAGGTCTCTTCTATTCTCTCAGGCACCAAGTGGCATTCTTCTAACACTATCTTAGCAAGGGAGGGGACCACAAGAAAACAAAGGTGCTTTCAAACACTAAATCAGGGACTGTCAGGGTTTTAATCCTTTCAATAGTGAGGGGCCACATTTTGCTATGCAGCCCTAGTATATAATTTTATATTGACACGAATCAAGTGAACATACCTCACACCTCCAAGACATCACACGCTCTCAATTTTTATATTGGCTGCAGAGAACCGTATTACAGAAGCTGCAGGGCAGAGAGCAAACTGGAGATTTTGGTGGGAGCACAGGAATAGCAGAGCTTTTGGTGCTTGGGGACACAGTGACAGATAATCCCATTGCCAATGTATTTCTGTAAAAGTCATCAAGTAGTTTCAATGCTTACTTAGGTACTTGTGCACATATATATATATTCTGAATACTTTTGAGGATAAAATTTGTTCAATATTTTTTAAATACAAGTTTTAAGCTTATGAAAGCTTAACTGTACAAGTCCAGTTTCTGCAGCAATTGAAAGGGGACGTACACTCATTCCCTATGATTACAGCACCACATGGGTTTAGAAATACCACTGTCAGCTGAATGGTATCTGCAGTACCCATATGTAGGCAGATAAGTCATAGCATCATCAGTTGATACTGGACATCACTATTATACTGAAAGGGTTGTCTTCTTCACTGCTACCCATGTTGCAGTATAGGGGAGAAAGGGCACCCTTGCTGAACCAGGTACGTCATCTGTTATTGTGGAGGTGCCAGTAAACTTAGGTTCTTGTCAGTCTGAACTCAGACAGGGATTTAAACACTGTAAAAAAACCACGTCTCATAAATTCTTGAAGAACAAATACAAACACGTTCTCACTTCAAAAAATATAATAAACCCAACTGGTTTAAATTAATATCCCTGTAATATCTGAAACCCAAATATTACAAAACTAGACAGCTGTCAAACAAACTGCAGGAAGCCCAGTTATTTTAAAGGAGAACGAAATACCCAAGAGCATAAGCAACAACAGGATGACTTTTTTTTTAAACCTAAGATATTGGTCCTAAGTCAGGGTTTCTCCTACAACCTGACTGAAGTCAGCAGCTAACCACTGATTTCAAAAGGCCTGGTGATGTGGCAGGTAAATGGTGAATTACCCACTTTTAGTTTGACCAGAACAGAATTTATTCATTGCTTTTGTGCAGCATGATTAGGAGTTTACTTGCTTCTTCATTTACCATTGGATCTTTGAAAAGAGCTGAGATTTCATCGTTCCTTCACTCAGGCACCTCAGATCTCTTCAATGTGAGACCAATTAATGTGAATCGCATGCGCAGGTGAGGCGTAAGGAGAATTTGAGCATCCCCAGCGACAGCCCTGTGCTTCCGCAAGAAGTGCTTGGAAAGCTGCCACCACCAGCTGCACCAGAAGAGGCAACAGCACGGTAAGGCAAAGCATTTTGCTGATGGGCTCTCAGGCTTACAAACATTTCCTTTGCAGTGCCATGTTCTGCTGCTGGACCAGCGTTTTCCAGTTCTGTCCCCAGACACATCCTCCTTGGACGTGGTGCTGTAGCCTGGGAACACGGCTGTAGCGTTCGACCCCTTGAAGGGTTCAGTCCAGGTAGACCTTGACAGGGCCCAGGGGCCTCAGTCTTGCAGCCTCCTGGCTGCAAAACTCCCAGTCTACAAGACAATAATATATTTTATTACAATATTTTAAAATGCTGAAGATGGCAAAGGGCAATACTGTCAGGGTAACTCTGAATTTCTTCGCTTTCATGGGTTTAAATCAAGCTGTAAATTATTTTCAGAAGCTTGTTATTACAGCTTTTGCAACCTGAAGACAGACTACTGCCTTTATTTCATTAGTAATTTCAACAGTTAATCAGCAAACGTCATTACCTAGAAAGACTGCAGCTCAAAATAAAGCACACTGGAGTTAAATTTAAATTGAAGCATGGACAGAAATGAATGCAACCTTTGATCCCCCTTCCATCCAGACTGCACCCTGATGGGCACAGCTGGACGGGATAGGAATCATGAGAAGGCAGCAGTCTCGCCTGTTTAAAAGCATACTGTCAACTCATTAAGTCCTCAAGTTGAGTCAATTAGAAAAAAATATTCACTGGGTTCTTTCAGAGCTCTCCTAATGTTTGCAGCAATAGGCATTTCTTGCCAGTTTTATTTTTCAGAGGTTGATTTTCAGGTGTTTGACAGAAGGACATACTATTAACATCTGTTTAATCATCACAGCAGCCAAAACCATGTTTCTGTTAGCCGAGTGGGAGCTGTGAGCCTAAACAAAGGCGCGTACCTCTGTCTGTCTGTCTGAAAGCATATTCCTTTGGGCAAGGGAAGGGTCTGATGTGTTTTGCATTGGGTGAGGTTTCCCCCTTCCCCAGGTGGCACCAGCAGGGAAGCAGACGATGAAGGCACACTGTCTCAGCTCACCCCTCCTATGCCAGTAAGGACTTAAGAACACATCCCTTTTTGGGCACGCGTAGGGTGGCTGAGACAAGCTCTATAACCAGAGAGCAGAGGATGTGGGCCTGTGCATGCTAAGCATTTCTTGCTGCCTGGCACATCTTGCCATTTAAACGATGAGCCGGTCTCCTGCTGCTAAGGAACGGGTTCTTTACCTTACAGCTCTTCCTGCCCGAGGGCATGCTGTCGCTGTTGAAACAGGGCTACGCCTTTCCTCTGCGCTCCATCGCTCCATGGCTGTGTGTAAGGGTTAGCCAGAAGCTGCATCCAGGCATGTCTTCCAGCATTTTCTTGGGCAGCCATGTTTCCTATTTCCTTGTTCCAGTTCCCTGCATAAGAGACACTTGGGAATTCTTGCATTGTCTGTCTGAAACGTGTATTTGGTCCGTTACGAGAACAGCTGTACAGCACATATAGTTTCAAGCCCTCTTAGCATAGTCATATCTTTAAATAATATAGAATATAGCCTCTCTACAACTGGAAAACAATATGTACTTTTTATTCTTCCAATGTAACTGTCTGCAGTACAGCTTTTTATTTTCTTTTTTTTTTCCCCCATAGAACAATATTGTTGAAAACCTCACATGCATCCTGCTGACCCGAGAAGCCTGTGACATAGATCCAGGCTCACCACTGAACGATCCAGCCTTGCCACTGTCCTGACCTGTGCAAGGATTGGGTCACCTTCCCTGCAAACACACAGTGCACCTTCCCATTTCCAGCTTTGATTTAGAAAATACCAATGAAATTCTCTTCTGGACTGCTCCGATTTGGTAGGAGCCAGATTTATCAGTCCCAGTTGATTTGGGAGGGTGAGGAAGGTCTGATAACAGGGGTAATTTGTCTGAGGATGACATCAGCATGGCACAGTGTGGTAGGAGGTTATCTGCACTGCCTCACTGTGCACTTCCACTTGTATTTCTCTGGTGGCCAGGTCAGTAGAGGAGTTGTCTTAAACTTCCTGGCACTTTTAAAAAGCCTGGATCATCTCACCGACCCTGCCTATAGCACAGCGGCACAAACACGCTGGCACAGCATTGCACTGTGGGGGAGAGCGGGGGCAGGAGCGGTTTTGCTGTTGGGGACACGTTACGTTGAAGTGCACCCCAGCTACAAGGAGCTCAACCTCGGCACAGCAGCCATCAGTTCAGGCAGTGTGTCATGGTCCTGTGTCTCTACGCCTCCCCACAGGGAACCAAACTTCTCCCAGGATCGCTTGGGCTAGTGGTAGGTGAGAGAACGCTCAGACTTTTATTTTAGGTGTCTGCATACTGTAGCATTTGTAAATGTGTCCAGAGCATGGGATGCGTGTATATTTTAAACCCAAAATATTATTTATTGGCTTTGGAGCTTTCCCTTCTCCAGTTTCTGCCTACTGGGACGGTGCTGGATTTCTGTTTTGTTTGAAATTTAATCTGAAAACATATGTGTCATTGAGCGTGGTGGTGCAGAGCCAGTTCCAGGGTTCTCGGCAATGGAACTGCTCTGTATTTAGCCACAGGGAATACATTTTGGAGGGGTCAGTGAAAGTTTCAGGGAGCTGAAGTCGGATGGTGGAAGGTGGCCAGCTGAGCTCCAGAAATTTGTGGTGCGAGTCTGCTTCCCCAGTGTTCCTTCCCCGTACTCTGCCTTGCAGTAGGGCCCTCATCCCACACAGCTATCAGCCACCACCTCCACACAGCGTGGGCACCCACTCCCTCCATCTCCTCTTCTTCCCTTCCCAGCAGACTAGACGCTTTCTTACCCCTCCTGAGCTGCAAGGAAAGAGATGGGGTCCGGATAAGGACAGCTCTTAAGTGTGGGGGGAGACGAGCATGACTCCCAACGCAGCTGGGCCAAGAGGGCTGACAAGATGGGTGGAGGGGGCTCCTACCGCAGTTGCACCCCGACCAGCCCCAGCCGTAGTGTCGTCGGCAGGTAGTAGGGCTTAGGGCCTCCAGCAGCGACACCTCCTCCAGTGCAGGCAGCCCGGAGCGCCTCGGCACCAGCCTCCCTGGGCAGCTGCCCACCTTTTGCCTAAAACCAGACTTGAGTATGTTTTAATCTGGTTATTGATCGCCTGGGAAGCCTGGACTGACACAGGGGAAACTGCAAATGGTTATCCATTACGATCGGCACGGTAAAATCACGACGTAGCTCAGCTCTGGCTTAAATTAGGAATTTTTACCAAAGCAGTGGTGTTAAGGAAAGGTGGTGTGGAAGGAGCACACGGCTAACCTGTGCCAGCCAAAACCCCACTAGTGACGCAGTCCCAGCGGAAGGGACTGGAGGGGTATAGTTCTCCCAGTGACGTGACAGGAGTGTGGTCGAAAGCTAAAGGCTAACTGACAGCAGCGTGATGTAAAATCGGTACGACATTTTCAAGGAGTAAGGCGAGCTTAAAAAGAGGTGGCAGCGTGTGCGCTGGGAGAGTTGTGCTAGCCAGCCCTCTAGTGGGAAAACCAGCTTCACATGGGGCGGGAGTGTGATTGCAGCAAAGCTCTAAGCCGGTTGTTATCAGGTACAACTGCATCTTTACGGGAGGTTTTGCTGACAGAGCTCGCATCCGTTAGGGTGCGCGTGATTTCTTTTTTTTCAGAGTATTAACTAACGCAACAACGCGGGCAAAACTTGAAATCGTAGGTTAAGCTTAAAGCTAAATCGGGCTCCTTGATTACTGTCTTGCTGATACCGCGCTAAAGAAAGGCTTTAGGTTAAAATCCTTACAAGCCCTGAGGCGTTTCAATGCATTAACTGTTTCGTTAGATCGTCCACAGCACGAGCTGGAGGTTGCTAGCACCCCTGGCCACCGGGAGCTCCTCGGGCAGGGCAGGGCAGAGCACCCCTGGCCAGCGGGAGCTCCTCGGGCAGGGCAGGGCAGAGCACCCCTGGCCACCGGGAGCTCCTCAGGCAGGGCAGGGCAGAGCA
>VZTV01015892.1:40668-55398 GCA_013400875.1 Anhinga rufa | reverse complement strand
CCCCCCGGCGCCCCCCTGCAGCCCCATGCTCCGCGCTTCCCCCCGGCTCCCCCCGAGGGTGCAAAGCCGGCACCCCACTTTGCCACCCCAGCTCCCCGAGGGCGGCCCGGGCGCCCCGGCTGTTGGTGCCGGGCCGCTGGATCTGCCCAGTGAAGGGCCCGCGTGGTTCTTGCAGCGGTTTACAGCCCGCCTTTGTGTTATCAGCTGACAGGGGGAATTGGGTTTATCCACCACAACTGCACCCCGGAGTTCCAGGCCAACGAAGTGCGGAAGGTGAAGGTGAGTGGTGGGAACGGCAGCGCTGGCGGAGCACTTTGTAGGGGCGGGCGGTGGGGTTTGGCCCTGCTGAAGGAGCTGCCAGAGGAGACCGTTAAAGCGTGCCAGATATTGGTGTTTCAAAACAGCAGCGCTGCTGTGGTCGCCTCCACAAACCTCTTGTTGCGTGCCAGGCGCGGTCCCACACGCGGCCTTGGATTTGAGGGCTGCTGGTCCTCCTGGTGTGGGAATACACCCCATAGTTTCAGGAAGGAGGTTACCTGGGGAACTCTTGGGAATCTAGTGCTACTTGGGTGAGCACTGGTGCTGGTTTGGGAGTCATCCCATTGGCAAGGTTGGGTGGTTGCAGACCTTTGTGAGCAGCCGCATTAACCACTGGGCACGCGTCCGGCTTCTGCCTGTCTGGTGGTGCCGCTTAGCCTGGCTGCTGAATCTGCTGCTTTTCAGAAATACGAGCAAGGATTCATCACAGACCCCGTGGTGCTGAGCCCCAACGACCGAGTGCGAGATGTGTTTGAAGCAAAAGCTCGTCACGGATTCTGTGGGATTCCCATCACGGACAACGGGAAGATGGGGGGCAAGCTGGTTGGCATCATCTCGTCTCGAGATATTGATTTCCTAAAGGAGTCAGAGCACGACTTGCCTCTCGGCGAGGTGAGAAGGGCTTGCAAGCAGCCGATGGGTGCGAGCCGTGCGTTAGGAAGCACTGTGGCTTGTGATAAGGAGGAGGGCGAGTGCGTGGCTGTGAGGATGCTGCGCCAGCTGGAGGGAGCTCTGCGCTAGCTCTGCGGGTCCACCTTTAGCTGTGTTTCCAGGGGAGAGTGTCTCATTCATTTACGCTCTCTCTGCGACTCCTGCAGTGCAGGTACAGGGGAGTGGCTGTGCAGTTAGCAGTTGGCATGACTCCTCCTGCGGGGTTATCTTTCAGGGTCGTGGAAGCCATCCTCTCTACAGCTGGTGCTCTCCCCTTGTTCAGTCATTAATTTCTGGTGCTCCTGGCTGCTGCTGTGGTCCCACGTAGTGTGCTGGCGCTGGCCAGGGCTGTAGCAGCTGCGCTGTGCCCAGCAAACCCTCCAAGTGCTGATTTTCCTTTTCTGGACTGCCTTTCCCTGTGTGCCTCATCTAGGCTACTTGCTCTTTAAAATAAGTCCCTGAACTTGGAGACTGGCAGTTTAGCCTTTATAACGCTACGCCATCAAACTCCCCTCGTACAGGAGAACGTTCTCTGCGATGCCGATGTTGATTCCTGTTAGTTCTGGCATTCCTGTTACACGAGCTCTGTAACCGTAGATCTGCGGCACTGTCAGGTTACACCACCAGTGCCACTCAGCCAGCCTCTGCTCTTGACTCAACGACTATTTTTAGCTCTTGCTGACCAAACCTGTTATCACATGCTCATCCCTGTTTGGTTTGAAATCGCCTATAAATACCTGTAACAAGAATCTTAAAGCAGGAGTAGGTTATAACAGTGCATACGGCCCTTTGAAGCAATGCTGGCCCATTCAGAAGAGCTAGATAAGAATCTCCTCTCATCCTTTATGTGGATCATTCAGCACTGCAAAGTTGGAAGCTTGCTGCTGCTGGTACTTGCCTCTGTCACCAGGTAAGGCCAAGGAGATGAACAGTCCCTAGATCTCTCCCCGTTCACCGTCCAGCAGTCATCTTGCTGAGCCGTTCGTTGCCATCCAGTTAAACACACAGGTCTCCTCTAGCTCAGGAAGTTCGTGGGTCCCACAGGCTTAGGGAGTGTGTTGGGGCATGTCTGTGATTCCTCAGGCTTTTCCTGAGATGTGGGTTCTGTCATAGAGGATTTGGGGGGGATGTAGGTGGGGTGAACCTCCTTCCTGATGCAAAATGTCTGTTCTTACGGTATAAATAACTAAAACGTTCCCTCTTTTCTTTGTTGTGTGCAACTAATCTGCCTTCCTTGAGGGTCAGAGAGTGTTCACTTTTAGCTTCGCCTGGCCGCCTTGGGTAACCTTTTATGAAAACATCCCACGTGAACTTTGTGAGCGCAGAACGCTGCGGGTGAGGAGGGACCTCGAGGTCCCTCATCCAGCCTTCTGCTTGAGGCGCGTCCAGCTGGAGCAGGTTGCGTGGGGCTGTGTCTGCATCCCCAAGGATGGAGGGATTTCACTGCGTCTCTGGGCTGCTCTTCCAGTGTTTGGCCACTGCCGTGGTGAAAGCTTTTTCCTGTATACCACGTCAGATGTTCCTGTGCTCCGGCTTGTGTCCATTGCCCCTTGCCTTTCTGCCGTGTTTTGGTGCTTGTTTGTCAGAGCAAGCGTGGGTGAGCGTGTTTGTTTGGATTGAAGCGTCTCCTTTGCTCTGTTGACCTTGCCAGCAGCAGCAGTGGGTTATTCTGGGCAGAGCCCTTCCAGAGCCTGTGTGCTGGGGATCGCTGCCTGAAAACAAGCTTGGGGGTAGCGTTTCTGCCAGAACAGCATGGGACCCTGGAGGCGTCTCCAGCCCTTATTTGCCTGCGCTTTATTAAAAGGGAGGGCTGTTTGGGTGACATCCCAAACAAGGGTCATCTGAGAGTCATCCCTTGCTTCTAGGTGCTCTCTCTCGGCTTGCTGAGGCCCTCTGCCATCTCCTGTTTTCACTACACCAATGGGCTTGGGGGCTGATGGCTGCTGCTGGCATGGGGACAGCATGTTGGAGGCTGTCCCTGTGTGTTTCTGGAGGTGTGTTGCTGTGCTGTGGGCTCCTTTGTCTGTAGAGCACTCCCACACGGCTGCTGCGGAGCGTTTCTCATGGGCAGAGGGGTTTGGTATTTTCAGATCGGTGCGAAGGAGTTCTTGTGACTTTTTATCTTCTCCCTCCCACTAGATTATGACAAAGCGGGAGGATCTTGTTGTGGCCCCGGCTGGCGTAATGTTGAAAGAAGCAAATGAAATTCTGCAAAGGAGTAAAAAAGGTACCTGTGAATGTCTGTGACGCGAGGGAGAGTCACGGTAGTGCTGGGCTGGGAACAGTAGCGGGTGAATGTGGGCACGCATCCGTGCGTGGGTGGAACGTGGGAGGCCTGCATTCCAGCACGAGGAGAGGACAGTGAGGAGAGAGTGCCCACAGCCCTCTGCCAGGGTACAGAGTTCACAAGCGTTCACCTCAAATCTGTTTGAAGTTGAGGGATTCTTGGCAGCCCGGGAGCTGAAAAGCACCTGGCTGTCCAGCCACACGTCCTCAATTTTCTGCCCTGGCCTTCACATTTTGGCACTCGGTTCAGCTCTTTCAGGGTTTGGTAGTTTGACTTTTACCATGGTGTCCTGGGTCTAATTGTTAAAAAAAGATGCACTTTTTCTGTGGTCAGTGTAAGAATACTGAGTCCTTCTCCAGTCCTGCAAACTCCTTGCTCTGTTTCTTGAGCCAGGGCTGCTGGCACCTGTGGCCAAGCAAGATTTGGTAATACACCTCTTTGAGTCTCCACCTTGTACCAGTTGCTGCCGGCCTGATGGTCCTGGTCTGCCGCACTGCTCCGGGCTAACGTCTGTCTTCTGCAGAGATCTGCAGCAATGTTCTTTCTGTTCATTTCAAGGCAAGTTGCCAATTGTTAATGAAGATGATGAGCTGGTAGCTATAATTGCCCGCACCGACCTCAAGAAGAACCGGGACTACCCTCTGGCTTCTAAGGATTCCAAGAAGCAGCTGCTCTGTGGTGCCGCTATCGGGACTCACGAAGATGACAAGTACCGGCTAGACCTCCTGGTGCAGGCTGGCGTGGATGTGGTAGTGCTGGTGAGACACCCACAGGCATCACGTTGGCTGGGGGGTTTGGGTGGGCTGAGGATCTGATTTGAATGAATCCCTCTGACAGTGGAGCAGCAGCATGGCACTTACTGTCTTGGTTACAGGCTCTTTTGTGTTAGAATATGACAATTTGTTGACCTCTCAGTCTCATTCAGGTTGGAGTCCTGAAATAAGAGGGATTCCTCTTGCCTGGGAACTTATTTGACCTTGAGTGAGTACGTAGGGTGCGTCGAAGCCCTGAAGGCTGAGAAGGGAAACACTGTTAGTTAATAGAGTCTTCTACAAACGCTTCTTGCAGTCTGCTGCCATCCTCTCTGATGTGTTCCTAACTAGTTTTGAATACTTGGCTTCTTACAGTTCCCCTTCAACTGTTCAGTGTTTGTTACTGTGTAATTCTCTTGGCCGCCTGATGTCCAGGTGTGGTCAGCCCAGAGCTGCTCTGCTCGTCTCCCCTTCTGGCCTGTGAGTGTTTGGGCACAGCAATCACCGCCTGTATTTGCACATTGTTTTCTCATCAGTGGTTAGCTTGCGAGTCTGCCGTGCTCTGAGGGCATGGCTGAACAGCATTGCAGCTGGAAATTTTTAACAGACACCAGAAGCTGGCCAGGTCATGGAGATTGGCAGGGCCTGAGCACTCAGTGTTTGATGTCTGGTATTTCAGCTGCTCTGCTGTGCAGCAGGGAGAGATGCATGCCCTCCGCCAGCCCTTCTGGGTTTCACAAGGAGCATTTCACCTGTAGTTTGAGACAGGGCTGACAGCGTCCTGGTGGTAGAGCCAGATGGTTCTTACCCGCAGCCAGATGTGCTGCTTGTTGCCTGCTGTAGAAGCCACAGGATTTAAAAGTGCAGAATATTACTGAAGTCTTTACAATAAACTGCCTTGCACAGGGAAAGTACGTTATTGTCTTGGCAGCAGCTTCTCCTCTGGTTCTGTGCTCGATTTGGGGGGTCATTTTGCCCACTTGGGCAGTTTAGCAGAGACCACAGCAAGCGGAGGGAAGATCTGAGGCTCTTCTGGAGCTGTATTTGTAATCTTTTCCAGAAATTCTGGTTGAAATCGGTTTTCTCTCTGTTGCAGGATTCCTCTCAGGGGAACTCCATCTTCCAGATCAATATGATAAAATATATTAAGGAGAAATATCCCAACCTACAAGTTATTGGAGGAAACGGTAGGCATGTGTTGAAGACTGTTCTTGTCTTTAAATTGCATTTGTTTATTGGACATAGAGGGAGCTGCAGGGAAGTGAAAGAAATGGTCGTCTTGGTAAATGTCTGTGAACTTAAAATGGTTTCCTCTGGCTTGTGGAACAGAGCAGGACCACTCTGCAGATGCAGGGCAGTACCCTGCTGCTGCCACAGCTGCAAATATTTTGAAACCTTTGTTCTGCAGCACAGTGCGCTATAGTCCTCTGTAGCCTGTTACCCATTAGCCTCTTTTACACACCAGTTAAAAATTTTGCTTAATAATGAGTATTGCTTAATGTGGAATTCTAATGGAAATTTTCCCTGCCTCTTGAGAACAGAGTTCAGCAGTCCTTGTCTTCACCTGGCTGGTGTGTTACTGGTGCTGCTGGTAGCCTGTGCTCTGCCCTGCCTACCTGGTGTGGCCCAAAGAGTGCTTGGCACCATGCGGTGACCTCTGCTACCTCAGCCTTTGGGTGCAAGTGTGTTGCAGAGTAGCCTAAAGGACCAGTGTCATCTTGCCCACTGAGGACAGCTGGGACAGAAACTCACTGCTGCTTTGCCGATAGGCTTGGTAGCAGTGGACTACCAGGCCTGGCTCTGACACAGGCTGGTGCCCTGGGGTGTTTGCAGCCACAGGGGAAGCACCAGGGCAGAGCAGTGTCGCGTGCAAATCTTTTTGTCTCTCTTCAAACCGGTTTCTGCTTCCCACAGTTGTGACTGCTGCTCAGGCCAAGAACCTCATTGACGCAGGGGTCGATGCCCTGAGAGTCGGGATGGGCAGTGGCTCCATCTGCATCACACAGGAAGGTGAGAGAGATCAGCTATCTCTTAAATAGGCTGAAGACATCTGTTTAATAGAGATTCCCTGCTGAAAAGCAGCGTAGCCGGGATGGATTTCTCCTGTTGTAAGGGCAGTGTCCAACAGCAAGCCATCTTTCACCCCTTCCGTCCAGGATGTTCTCATCACCTGGGACAAACCTTTTGGGTGGCAGCAGCAGCAAAGGCATTTCCCAGTACTGACTGAGACTGAGTAGAGCAGGTGTGGCACATGTGGCTTTGCCTGAGAGGAGCTGCTGGCTTTGTGTGGGATGGGGCTGCAGGGAGAGGGGCTTACCAGATCCCCCATTCTGATGGGTGAAGTGCACCGGGCCGTCTGCACTCCCCTTCCCTCTGGCTACAGTGTGCGAGATGCTTGAGTACTGGTCTGCTGGGTTCGATGCTCTTCTGCAACTTCCAGGCCAAAATGGGATTTCTGGCTGTTTGTCTCTGCAGTTAGGTGGAGCTTGTGTGGGGCAGAGGCCATGTCAGCCTTAGCTAAAAGGCAGAGAGGGATGACCTCAGGGCCTGGAGAAAGGCTGCATTGAGGACAAGCTCAGTCCTCATGTTTTGAACCTGGCAGGTGAGGTGCACAGAGGTGGTGAAAGGCGCTGCAGCCCATGAGCACAGTCCCTCTCTGCTTTGCTCTTTGGCCCATGCCATGGGAGGCAGCAAGAGGGTAGCTGAGGCTGAAGGTGCTGCATTAGCTCTGCCGATTCTGGCTTGGAGCCTTTGAGCAGCCCTGGACCTAGCCTGTGTTCCTGCTTTGCCTGCCATGAGAGTGCTGGCTGCTTTGGGGTTCCCCAGTCAGGGTGGTCTGTCGCGGGTGACCTTTCTAGGGAGGTTGTGGTGTCCTTGGGCTGACGCTTCCATAGCCAGAGCAGAACCAGGACGCACGTGTCCTACTCCAGCTCTGAGGCAGAGGACCTGCTGGGGCATGCTCCGTTCTGCAATGCGGTGAATGTCTCCAGAGGGTGCCTCTCCCAGCTGCCACAGGAGGTGGGGTTGGGTGCTGGTTTTGGGAAAGGAGCAGAGCAGAGGTAGAATGTGGCGCTTCACAGGAGACGCGGTTGCAAAACCGTTAACCGCAGCTCCCCAGGTTTTTGGCCTTCTTAGGGCAAGAACTCCAGCTCTTTGGGTTAGGGGGGTCACCTCTCTGGATGGCTGCTGGGGTAGGGCGAGCATGCGCTGTGCACAGCCAGGCCTGGCTGGCTTGGATCTGGCCTCTGGCTTGGCTTGGGCTAGGAAGGGTTTGCAAGGTCAGCTTTGTCCCACACCATATGCTCTGCCTAGTAGCAGGTCACTGCTGGGGTCCTTTGTTCTGCTGCTGTTCTTCTGTCTCTAAAATGTGTGTGTTTGTTTTTGTTTAGCTGCTCCAAAGATCCCTCCAGACCTAAAGTCCCACAGCCCCAAATGCCCTTCTACTGTCACGGGCACCTATAGTAAGTCACTTGCCCTGTTCCCAACCCTAATTATGTGTCTTGAAGCAGGACCCTGATTTGGCTGCACATGGCCCTACTGCTTGTTTGAGAATAATTTAGCTGTAGATGCACTTGGGGTTTTGTGGCTTTGGATACTGGTTTTGAATCTGAAATGGAAGCTGAGAAGCCTTTCTGAATTCCTAAAGCAGGGTCTGAATTGTCAAAGCTGAGGGCACTCAAGCTTGTCCACCCTCCACTCCAAAATCCAGTTCAGGAGCCTGACTGAGCTTTCTGGCTGCATCTTCTGGATCTCTAGCTGATGCAGTGCTGGGAGGTGATCCCTGAGCAGTCCTCTATCCTGCTCTAAATCTGGCCCTGGTTGTGGGGAAGTTGTGCACTGGCTAGGCTCCACTTGGAGCTAACTCCCCTGGGGTTACAGAGGGACTTAACTGCATACAGCCACCTTGGCAGCTGTGTACCAGAACCACATCTTTCCCCACTGACACCTTATCCTCATGTGGAGACAAAGGGCTCTTCCCCTGCCCAGCACAGGGTGCAGCTTTGTCTGCTCTATACTTCTGATGCTGCCCTCAAAGGAAAAGAGGTTTCTGTTGAAGATCCCAGAAGGTTTTCTTTAGCAGGGCCACCTTCTCTTGTAGGGCCACCCTTTGCAAATACACTAAAAAAGACAAACCCTCGCCCCGACCACTCAGCGTGTGTGTGCTCTGAACCCTGCTTTGGAAGCCTGAGCTCTGAAGCTGTGGCGCTGGGCACTGGGACAGTCGGAACGGTGCAGTGCTCCCAGGGGCCCTGAGCCAAGCTGTTCCTTAAAGGGCTGGTCTCTGTGGTCACTGTTGTGAGGTTTCTGCAGGCCCTGCACTGTCTACGGCACAATCCCATCGACACTGGGCTCTAGACCCTCCAAAATCAGGTGCTTCTCTCTACAGGGCTCTTCTTTGCAGCGTTTTGCAGCTGCAATGTGGCCTTTAGCAGTGCGGTACCGAGTGAGACCATCTCTTTAAGATTAATGGCATTCTTCTTATCGCTGGCAGACTCTCCCTGGCTGGCTGAGCCCTAGCTTAATGCAGAGTTTTTTCGATTAAAATTCATTCTTTCATGATCTCAGCTTGGAGTCTGGCTTCCTTCCCTCAGCAGCTGCTGCTGAGCACTGGGAGTGGAGCAACTGCAGACTCCCAGCCTCGGCAAACCTCTGCCAGGGATGCATGCTGCCAGTGCTGCTGCCAGGCAGGCTAAACCACGCCTGGAGTTCACGCTCCGAAGTACTAATCCTGCATGACCATAATCTTACCCAGTGTATCGGACTAACCATGACCAGAGAAAAGGCTTCCAGTTAATTGTGGGAAAGGGAAGTTTCTCTGAGAGAAGCTTATCTTGGCATATGTGCATGTCTGTGGCTGACAAATGTGTTACAAGACAAACCTGTGCTGGTTTTCCCCTCACGCAATGGGAAACCTCTAACTGCTAGTGACTGGGAAAGGCAGGTAAATCCAGAGCTAATAACTCCCTTCCCATGGGGCAGCTAAACTTGACAGAATCCTTGCTGTCTTGCAGGGCAGGAACATAAATTATTTCCTGTAAGCCATCAAATCATCCTGCCTGTTTCCTTTTCCACTGCTGCATGTGTGTGAGTGTGCAGATGTGTATGTGTATATATATATATAAATATATCTATACATATATATACATACCAGCTGTCTCCTAGCCAGCTGCCTTTCCATGCAAGAAGCACATCATACAGCTGCTGGGTACACGGAGAAGGGGTCTGACACTGCTAGGAGGGAGTGAGCGGTGGGACATGGCTGTGTGCCGGGGATGCTCTGGAGAGGGGCTTTTTGGAGTCTGCTCCGCTTCCTTCCCGAGCTCCCCATGTGTCTGCTGTGCACCAGGACAAGGTGTGAGTCTCGGCTGATCCCAGGCATTCAGTCAAAGACCCCAGTCCCAAGGTCACTTGCAGCTTTTTGGGTCAAGGGCCATGAGGATGTCCCAGCAGGCATCTCCTGGGCATCCATTTCTCTTGCAACTCGACCTAGGGAAGGAGCATCCAGGGATTTGTGCGTTCCCAAGTGCTGGAGCATGTGTGTGCTGGAAGCCTAAGGGGCCTGCTGGGGAGGAACACGCTGCTGAGTGGGAGCTGACCCTTCCTCTGCTCTCTCTCCACCTGTAGTGCTGGCATGCGGCCGCCCCCAGGCCACGGCAGTGTACAAGGTGTCCGAATACGCCAGGAGATTCGGTGTCCCCGTGATTGCAGATGGAGGGATCCAGACGGTTGGACACATCGCAAAGGCCCTCGCCCTCGGGGCCTCCACAGGTGAGCAGCGCATCGAGCGGCCAGGCTGTGCGTGTTGTAGGGAGTCTCCTAGGAAAGGTTTCCATACGGCATTTGATTCAGGGCACGAGGTTGTGTACCTGCAGGTGGCTGGGGATGGGGTGGAGGGTCCAGTGCAGTGCTGTGCTCAGGGACCCTGAGGGTTTTTGCGGCCACGGTCTTCCTGCTGCTGACGTGCTGCTCTCGATGATCTCTCGTACCAGTGATGATGGGCTCTCTCCTGGCTGCCACCACGGAGGCCCCAGGTGAATACTTCTTCTCAGATGGAATTAGGCTGAAGAAATACCGTGGCATGGGCTCACTAGATGCCATGGACAAGAACTTGGGCAGCCAGAACCGGTATTTCAGGTAAGAGATGGTGCCTGGGCAGCCTGCCCAGAGTTGAGGCAGCAGATGAAGCTTTTGGGGCTGGGCTTCTCTGCTTCACAAAATTCCTTGATTTGCGCTTCCATGCAGCGAGACAGACAAAATCAAAGTGGCCCAGGGGGTTTCCGGCGCAGTGCAGGACAAGGGCTCTATCCACAAGTTCATTCCGTACCTGATTGCTGGGATCCAGCATTCCTGCCAGGATATTGGTGCCAAGAGCCTGACCCAAGTCCGGTGAGTGCTTCCCCTTGCTTGTACTCTGGTCAGGCCACAGTGCTGCCATTCAGGGTCTCTGGGCAAGCCGCAGCCATGCTGCAGTGTGTTCTGCATGGTCTGACCTTGCTGTAGCCCTCTTCCCTCATCTCCGGTGGGCACTGCGTCATAGATTCGCCAGCCCCAGGGAGGCAGGAGCATCGTCTCCTGTGGCATATTCTGCTGGTTGGGCCTAAAACGTTGGGGTTACCTTACTCTGCCTGGCTCTTGGGAGCGCAGCAAGGACCGTTCTGGCCACAGCTGGAGGAACCAGTGTCCCTTGTCCCAGCTGCTCCAGAATGTGTGCCAGAACTGTCTTCCCTGGACTCTGGCTAGCACGTGACAGGTGTCCTTCCCCTCAGAGCCATGATGTACTCGGGAGAGCTGAAGTTTGAGAAGAGGACAACATCTGCCCAGGTGGAAGGAGGGGTGCATGGCCTCCACTCGTAAGTGCTGCTGGCAGGATCCCCATCTCCCTGGGGTGGGTGTTGGGGGGAAGTTAAGTGCTGCCGTCCTGTACCTGCTGTGCAGATGGGCTGAGACGCAGCCTGTCATCTGGCCCAGGCCAGTGCTCCTCTTGCAGCAGGGCACAAGCAGATCAGCTGCTCACTGCCAGTGTGCTGGGGCTCTTCCCCACTGTGGGCCAGCAGGCCAGAAGCTGTTTCTAACCATGCCTTTGGACCTTGCCCTGGTCAGGTGGGTCAGTAAAAGGGCTCTCTGGTTTGCTGTTCCCCTCACAGGTATGAGAAGCGCCTCTTCTGAAGGAGGTCCATCTGTGTCTGTCATCGTGCCACTCTGCCCTGTGCCACCCCACACAGGAGAGCTGCTTTTGCTGCGGAAGTGCCGTTATTCTGTGGGCTGCCCGGAGCTCCCTGTGTCCTTTGGCTGCTTCATCACCACCCAAGAGGGCCCACCTGTCACCCAGGAGCAGTGATCCTGGGCTGGCGCCTGGAGCCTTGCACGTGTTGGCCGTGTTTTACAATAAAAGTACAAGATGTGCAATTGGTGTCAGCCTGGAGCCCCTCTTCCTTCTGTACTGCCCTTGTTCTCCTTCCCTGGCTCTCCTTTGCTTCCTGCACCTTCTCAGGGGCAGCTGTGGCCCCGGAAGGAACGCTTTGTGAGGGGGAATGGGGAGGGGACAGCCCTTTGACAGGGCTGAATGGATAATGTTGAATGGGATGTTTTAAAAAAACAAACAAACAAAAATAACCCTTCCTGAGAGCAGAAAACAAGCGGCTGCTGGGCAAGAAAGCAAATGGATTTTACAGGGCTGTTAGCTACTGCTGGGAGCTGCCCAGCCCAGCAGCTGCAGGACCTGTGCATGGCCCAGCTGCTGCATGATATGCAGCCACACACCCTGGAAATGCTCTGCGTTGCAGCTTACGCACACCAGGCCCTTGTACCTGCCTGGTCCTCACCAATCCACCTTTCTCCTTCCCTTTGTTTCTTCCCCTAAGCATCCCATACTGTCCCCCACAACCCCCAGATGCTGGTCCCACAGCAGCTCTACCCCCTTGGGCTGGTCAATGCGGGTGCTGCAGATCACTTGCACAGGCTTCACATACTGTTTGCCAGCGTGCATGTGGACAACGAGCTTGGAAGGGCACAACTAAGCGCTCACAGGTTTGTAAAGGAGCCAGGTTTGTTTCTGCACAGCTGACAGGTGCAAACCTTCCCTGCATGGCCAGGTTACTTGTGCTTGCAACACCAGGTGCCAAAGGTATTTTATGTCTCAGCGCCCCCCAGCACATGCAAATGTCACTCCTGCCAAAGGGCACATGTTTACCATCAGCACTTTTGTGGCTCTAATGTTGACTTTAAAAAATCACTCTGCAGCATGGCAATGTCAAATTAGATTTACATGTTAAAACCAGAGCCTTGAATTACAATGTAATTGTGTCAGCATCAAACATTCATTAATGCAACTGGCTCATTAAGCAAAGCTAGCCCACGGTCTGCCTCAAGGCTGAGGAGCACAGCTGCATACCCCCTGCTTCCTTGGGCCTGCAGAGGTGGCAGGGTTTGAGGAACAAGGCTGCAATTAGGTGTGTGGTATATTAGGTATATCCCCGGGGCAGCATCTGCAGCCATGAACCTGTGCAAGCCGGGGGGGACAGGGAGCAGTGACCCTCTCTGTGTCCCCTGCTTGAGCTGTGAGCCTGCAGGGAGATGGGGTGCTGCACCTAGTGCTGAGCGGGGACTGACTGCAGCACCAGGCTTCACAAGGGACACGGGCGCCGTGGGGGGGTACGAAACCCCGCACGGGAGCCCGGGGCAGGCCAGCGCCAGCTGGGACACAGCAGTTGCCGGTGCTGGCTTTGCCCAGGGAGCTGCTGGCCGGTGCTGGCCCCGACACCACACGCGCTGCCCAGGGTGCTGTGGCAGCGAACCCGCAGCCCCGCCATCACCTGGCCAGCTCTGCAGGGGCGGTGAGCACGCGCAGCCTGATGGTGCCTTACAGCCTTGCTCTGCTGCGCGTTAACCAACACGTAATTGCCTTGTACTTCTAATTTACATATATTTTCCTTCTGGAGCTCCAAACATACCCAGGGGTGTGCAGCTCACCCCGCCAGCCTCCGCCCTGCCTCAGGGCGACGGCTTCCTGCTGCCAAGGCAAAGCAGCAGTGCTGCAGGTGTGGTGCTGCTGGCAACGCCCGGGCCTCGCGCCATGCCCCGCAGCCCCCAGCCCAGCACTGGGCAAGGCGGCCGGGAAGCCAGGGACTTAGGGGCACAGCCGAGCCCCTGCATTTCATAACACGCTCCTGTCTGCAGAGAGCCACCACCCAGCCACAGCCGGGCTCTGACAGTTCAGTCCGAAGCATTTCTCCACCTGGAAGTGGTGACAGCTGGGAGCCCCAGGCAAGGAAGAGGAAGAGCTGCTCAGCCCGTGGCAGGCAGCACCTACATCCTCATGTAGGTGCCCTGCGGAGGGATGAGCCCAGCAGCTGCCACACGCTTTTCACTCGTTAGGAAGTTGAAGGTTGCGCACGCATTTGGCTGTGAAATAGAAAAAGGAGGGAGTGAAGCCCCAGGCCTCGGGCAGGAGATGCAGCCATTCCCCAGGGGCACACGACCCCCTCCCTCCTGCCTGTCCCAGGGGCAGGCAGATGCCCTGGGGGGACTCCCAGTGGCCACCACCCTCCCCTCCGCTGGGGTGCTGCCTTTGCACACCCCTCCTCACCGTGTCCTGCACTTCCACAGCGATCCCGCACTCCCGCATCTGTTTCAGCATGGCAGGATGGAGCCGCTCCACCCTGTCTCCAGTACCCAGCACTAGGATCTCTGCAACCAGGAGATGACCACAGGCAAGGGTGGGCAGGGCCCTGCTTGGGCTGCCTCGGCCCAGACCTGCCCTCCCTGCAGGGGCCAACAGCTCCCCCACAGTCACCCCAAATGAGGTGGAAGCCTGTCCCGCTGCGCCCCTCCTGCCCTGCTGCGCCCCTCCAGCTGCTGCTGCAGAGTGGAGGGATGCCAGAGAGCAGCTCCTTCCCCCAAAACGCTGGCAGGGCACTGCAGGGTGGGCTGGGACAGAGCTGCGCTGGCCCCAAGGGGCAGCTGGGCACTGGCAGCCTGGCACAGCTCAGCAGCCAGCTCGGGCAGGCTGTGACAGCGCAGGGCCCTGGCCACCCCACGTACCTATTTGGGGCTCCAGCAGCCGGAATAGCGACAGACTCTCAAACGAGATGTCCCTGTAGGAGCCAACCTGTGGGGACACCGAGGGCGCTGAGCGGGGGAGACTCCCCGGAGCGCTCGCCCACAGCATGGGTGAGGGCCGAGCAGCCCCTGTCCCACCACCGGGCACTCACGTTCCACTGGAGGATGGTGCGGGGCAGGATGGCACAGGGCCCCACCACCAGGTCCCCGCTGACGGTGAAGCCGCGGCTGGTGTAGCCCTCGATGAACATGATGTTGGGGGACTCTGGCTCCAGCACTGTCAACCGTGTCCGCTGGTAGAGCTCGTCGTCTGCTGGGGTGAGGCGGTGAGCCCGGCATGGCTGAGCCCAGCGCAGCGCCCTGTGGGGACGGGGAGCGGCTAGGACACACGGGGCCCACGGCAGCCCCATGGGCACCCCACAGCTACACCCTGGCAGCCTCACAGAGATCCCCACGGGCACCCCAGAGCTGTGCCACGGGCACCCCACGGCCATCCCCACAGGAGCCCCAGGGACACCCCAGAGCTGCCCCACAGGCACCCCACGGCCATCCCCACAGGAGCCCCACGGGCACCCCACAGGAGCCCCACGGGCACCCCAGAGCTGCCCCACAGGCACCCCACGGCCATCCCCACAGGCACCCCACGGCCATCCCCACAGGAGC
>VZTV01015892.1:10441-27349 GCA_013400875.1 Anhinga rufa | reverse complement strand
CCCCGCCCAGCGCGGGAAAAAGCCACGTGGGCGCAGCCGGGGCCCGCCCCCCGGACCCCCGTCCCTACAGCTCCAGGTGCACCCCGCTGTAGGCTTTATCCACTGTCCACTCGCCCGGCGCCCCGGGCTCGGCCCCCGCCCCCGCGTAGCGCTCCATCTCCCGCTGGAACCGCTGCTGCCGCCGCCGGTTGGGGTCCACGTTGATCCAGTTGTTAGCAATCCACTTGGTGCCTTGGGTGACCAGGCAGCCCCCGTGCAGGGCGAAGTCGTCCAGCTCCCCTACCCAGCCTGCGGAGCACAAGCCCTGTTAGGAGGTAGCGAGGAGCACGGCAGCGCAGGCAGGCGCAGCCGGGACCGCACAGCGCGGCATGGCCCCTGACTGCTGACACCAGCTCTCCGGAGTGCAGCGCCTGCTTGGATTTTAGCTCGGATACACCTTGCAGGAGCTGGCTCCTCCTGGCACCCCTCCGTCTTAGTGCTACCCCACCCTGGCACCTACGAGAAGCTCGCCAGGGCTGGTTCCCCCAGCGGAGAACGCTCCTTGCCTCCGCATCTCCACTCAGCACAAGGGGCTCTCGCGTTCTGCACCGTGGCTGCCGTTTTTCTCGGCTCTTCCCAAAAGGGCAGGCTGGAGTGGAAGAGAGGGGTGCTGCTGCGAGAAGGCCTGCGGGAGTCAGAGGCCCTCAGCCCTGTTAGAGATGGCATTTCAGCAGCTCTAAATGATCCTCTCCCATGGTTTTTCTGTGGCAGACTTGCATCAGCAGCCGCCTTCCATTTAGGAACAATTTGCTCATAAAAACACAACGGGGCTCTTCTTACAGGAGAGTGATGGTCTTGGTATTATCATCCGACAGCCCAGACGCTGGTCTTGTGACCTCCTCTGTGGATTTTTCTAGAGATGGAAACACGGGCTGCTCCCAGGGGAGCTGAGATCCTATACCCCTTCCTCCCACCGCTGCTCAAAATCTGCCATCGAAGCGCTCTGGAGTCAGACTCACCAGCGACCAGAATCTTCCAAGATTCATGTCAATCCCCCAGCCTGGCTGTCAGGGAAAACCGTGCTGCGCTTTGTGAGAAAAACAGCCCCAAGGACACGTATCATCAGGCTGTGGTTGAGCTATAAAGCAGGAGTTGGGCCATGCCTCCCTGTGCTGCAGAGCTGATGGCCGTGCCTTTGTCTACCTCCCCTCCCCGCCCCTTTGGGCAACACCACATCAGTGAAACATTTTGAATTGCAGACCAAGTTCCAGCAGGAGTTTCAGCTCGCACAGCAGGATGGAAGGCAGCTGGCGATGGCTAGTGCAGCCAAGGTCTTTGTTTGCTAGCCAGTCCTGTCCCAAAAGACATCAGGAGCCACTGACCTACTGCCTGTAAACAAAGGCCTTTCAGGGTCAGGAAGCTCCTACCCAGCTGGTGACAAGTAGGCTCTACAGTTCCCACTAGCAGGCAGCTACCACCCTTTGGCTCTCTTCTGAGCTCTCAGCCGCCGCAAGAAGACGGCTGTCACCTCCCGCAGTCCTACCCCTCCCAAGAGCCAAGTCTTTAAATGGGACCGTACCTTCTCCGTCCGACAGGTAGTTGTACCAGAAGACAGCAGTGCCTTGCTGAGGTTTCACTCGCAAATTGCCCTTGTCGCAGTTTTTCCGAGTATCTCGCAGGTCAACGTCGTTCTGGATCAAAGACTGGCAAGAAACCACAGAGAAGGTGTCGCAAACGGGGCTGGAACGAAGCGCGTGCACTTCTGCTGCGTGCCTCTGCTGCCAGCCGTCATCCCGCCCTTTGCCTGACTGCCCCACAGGGACAGCTCAAGGCTGATGCTGGGCAAGACAGGGCTTTCACAACCCACCCGCAGCAGCCAGTTTCAGCCCCCTGGAGGTCCGTGACCTGTTTCTGAGCAGGCGCCCATTCCTTAACACGCTGCCTGACAGGAGCACAACATACCTGCCGAGACTTAGCCTGAGGAAACCTGCCCAGACAGAAGCGAGCAGGACCCCGTGTTACGGCAGCAAGGCCAACAGACTGTCCCTCATGCCTCTGAGCGGGGAGAGGTGCGGCTGTCAAAGCCCAGCGCCTCTTCCCTTGGCCCCAGAGAGGCACAGCTTCCCCATGCTCTAGCTATGAAGGCTAACGTCCACCAACCTCGTGTACCAGACCCCTTCTGCAGCCACAGCGAATAAAGAGAATCAGAGAGGGACTCAGAATCCCCAGGGGTAACATGTAGGCA
This sequence comes from Anhinga rufa, assembly GCA_013400875.1. NCBI lineage: Eukaryota > Metazoa > Chordata > Aves > Suliformes > Anhingidae > Anhinga > Anhinga rufa. The sequence continues at coordinate 25,125 of VZTV01015892.1, read as the reverse complement.
AGATTCATTTACCATCTCTTCATACGTCCTGTTATCAGCTATAGGAAAGACTGTTTCGCCGCCCCCCGTCACATTGTTCAGGTAGAACAGCACTGTCACATACCTGCAAGACAGAGTGGCTGTTAGGGGACACAACTGGAACAGGAAGAGACGCACAGGGGCTGTCTGCACCCTGCCCCTCCACCGTACATAGAGCAGTTCCTCCAAGACATCACAAGATACACGATTTACATCATCAGCTTTTCTCCAAGGACAAGATAAGGACAACAAAGAAAACCCCCACCCGCAACAGGTGGGGATTTGGCTCTGAGCGTGTGTTTCTAGCCGCTGGTGGGGATGGCCCAGCCACTCTGCAGCATCACTCTGCCCTATTCCTCACACCAGCTCCATGGACTTGCAGGATTTACCCACCACCCTCTTCAGACCCCTTCACGTCAACACTCTCCAGAGCTGGTTTGCGAGCCTGCAACCTGAGCACCGAGTCACACGTGAGGTGAGGTGGAACGGCTCTCCACACCGCTTCTCTAACACGTTCCAGATTGTGCCAAAGCAGACCTTACCGGCACGAGGTCTCAAAGGGAGCGCTTTCATTGGCGACCAGCTTGGTGTGGCTGCAGGCCGTCTCGGGGAAGACGGGGCCACTGTCCATGTGGGCATGGTAGTGCCCTCCCTGGTCGTACCGCACAACCTGGAGGGGCTCGCTGTGTTCCACAATCTCGGGGGGCAAGCGAGTCAGGCGCATTACCCTGGGGAAGAGGGGAGCAGAGCAAGGTGAGGGGAAAGCACCATCAACTCAGTCAGCTGCTACTCGCAAGCACCGAATAAATCCAGAGAATGATAGCCCCCTTCCCCAACAGACCGGAGAGACGGATGGGCTGCAGGAAGCATGCCAAGAGATAACTAGGTCCTTACAGATCTGTTGGACCATCAGCATCAGCTCAGAAAGTCCTTGTCAAGGTTAATAAAAAAACCCCCGAAACCGAAGGATGCATCTCCAGCAGGACTGCTCTCAGGAAGACTTTGCTTGCTCAGCAAGATCCCTTCTGTGTGTGCCCCTGGAGCCTTCACGGGCCATCTCATGGCTTCTCCGGGCTCCTGCACACCACCTACAGACCTCGGGGACAGTTAGCAAAGCACAGGGCCCCTGCTGAGAGTGAAGGAGAGACTAGCTCTAGGAATATTCTTGTCACCTAACTCACCTTTCCCTGTTGCCTTTTCAGCAGCCTCCCCCCAGGGCAGAGGGACACGGGAAGTGATCAAGAAGACCGGAGCCCTCCTGCTCTGGGATTTTTCCGCTGCTACATCTGAGATCATCCCCAAGGCAAGCAGGTACCTCTCGAGACCTGCCAAAGAACACTCAGAGCTCTGAGAATTTGGACCGGTGAAGCCTTCGGGGCAGCACCCAGGCAAAGCCCCTCCAGGCACCGCACAGTCCCAGGGAGGACTGTAACAGCCTCCTTCAGCACTATGTCTTCATGTCCTCGTAACAGTGGCCAACCAAAGAGGGTAAAAGCAGTATGCTGAAGCCTGTGCACGCTGGCTAGCTGGCACGGAGAAGGTGGCTGCCACAGTCTACTCTAATCAAGGCAATATGCAACCCCATTCTCCTGCTGGAATGCACTGAAGAAAAGGAGTGGCTGACAGCCGTTTTCAAGCCTCAGGACAGATTTTACCCACCCATGTTCTGGGCAAGGACCAGCACCACAAGAACAAGAGAGTCTCCAACCAATTATCTGAAACTCACCACAGCTAAACGATTTGGCCTGCGTGCTGGGTTTCAACGCTTCCCAGTACCAACTCTGAGATGAAGGAAAGGGTAAGAGGTTCTCTCGTCTGCTGTGAGCTGCCCTGTGCTCTGTGTGCTTGGAGGATTAAACTAACTCGGCTTACTTAAGGTGAAGTCGTGCTTGTTAAAAACTCAGCTCTGAACAGCTAAGACAGATTTCAGTGAAATGCATGAGTAACTAAAGCAAATGACAGCAACTACTGGCATCCAGACAGCATTGGAAACAGGCAGTTTCTCCCAGTAAGCTCATTTACTAACTAGAATGAATTATTTCATATAATGCCAAGTCTTCTTGGCTTTACAGGGCTGTTCTGAAAAATGAACAGAGATGCTGACAGGTTTGATTTTTCTTTTTCCTTTTCCACGGGACAATACAAATTCTTCTTGTAATGAAAACCTCCTCTCCCCATTTCACGTCTGCATTCATTGCTCTTTATACTCCTAAGACTTTCACACAATTAGGAAGTGTGAATATTAGCAAGTCTGCCACTGCCTCTCCCAGCACAGGTGGTCCTCGTGCCTACACAAACCCAACTGCCCCTTGGAAGCCTGATCCTTACCTTTGCCGTATGGCTCTCATGACCTGGTGTGCCCCCTCGCCCTGGTACAGCCAGGTGTGCTGGCTGTTGCGCACCAAGTCGCTCATCTTCACTTTCTGGCTTCCCATATACTTGTGGAAATCACGGATATTCAATCGTTTGAACTCCTCCAAACTCAGCACACCTACGGGAAGAAGGGAAAAGCTGGCCGACTCTGGTGCAGGTAATAGTTCTTGGTGTCCTGTACTCAGAGAAACGACCAGCTGAGGGCACTGCAGAAATTGTCTTCCTCAAGCACACCCCATTCAGGGCCCACCACAGTGCCCGCTGCGGGCTGCACCCCGTACGTGCAGGATTACAGGCCCCAGCAACGCTCTCACCTTTAGCAGAGTAGAGAACATACAGCAACCTGCAAAAGTGGACTGTTAGCTGCCATGCAGGGTCAGAACTGGGACAGGCAAAATACCATTTTGAACTTTAAAGAGCTCCTAAAACACACAAGCCAATCCATCAAATGAGAGAAAGAGCTGCTACAGTTCTAACATAGACAGCGTCACAGCTACAAAGCCTGCGTCACCTGATGCCTGGGGCTTGTTACTTAGGTATTTAAGTAGACACATTTAATAGCAGAACGGGACACCTCAGAATGCATTTTTTTACAAGACCTTGCATGGTAATTTAAAAAAGCCAAACCCAGAACAAGCAGTACATTTTTCTGCATTTGTGTAATTGCAAAACATGAGCAAGAAATACAACAGAGCATGATCTCACCTAAGTAGAAATAACAGAAAAGCGAGATGTAAAAAGTGGTTTCTACCAAGCCAGGTATTTCTTGCTTGTGCTCAGCTGGACTTGGCAAGGGACGGACTTTTGCCTTTGTCGGCTTCAGAGAAATCCTCACATTTGTTGTTTCCCCTTTCTGGAGAAGAAGGAAACCCTGCACTGGAGACCACAGCGTGTGAAGCGCTGCACTGGGCTGCCCAGCAGCCAGCACGCATCGTGGGCTGCAAGTGGAGCTCACTCAGGCAGAAAACCCAGTGCTGCTGTGCTCCGCTCCCTGGGCACACAGCACCCTCCAGCAGGAGGAAGGACCAGCCACCAGGGTCAGCCTGGGACACTTCCTCAGGTGCCAGTGGATGTGACCAAATTATCCAGACCATTATTATTTCTAGTGTCTCCCTGTCCCCGCTTCCCCTTACTCCGAGTGGTCTTTGATGATGCAGTGCCACATCCAGGTTGTGACCTGGTCTCTCATGTCACATACCAATCTGACAACAGAGGAAAGCAGTGCTCTGGAAGCAAGATCCTGCTGAGAGCACTTTAACAGGGCCTTTCATTTGTTAATGTCCAGAACGGTGTAAAAGGCACTGATGACTCAGTCATATGCTCCTACCCCTGCCAAGAATGCCACTAGCCCAGAGGAGTGGGCGGCATTGGGTGCCCTCCAGATATTTAGGCATTCACACGGGTACTGCTTCAACTCCAGAGCAGCTCCTCCTAGGCACCTCTCAAAGCCAGGTCACTGGAAGAGAGTGTGCAGAGCCTGTGTGTTCACTTAATTTGATTAGGAAATGGAGAGTTTCTTAATTGAGGCCACACTAATTAGAGCAGCAGAGGTTAGAGTGCACGTCCGGACCAGTGGGAGCCCTTGGGAGACCGGGGCAGGAAGGGCAGAAATGGCCTCATGGAAAACAGACAGTTTGCAGCGGCAGAGAGGGAGATCAGCAACAAAGGCTGACCAACAATACCACCCCCACCTCCACTTATTCTGCCCTCCCCTGCCAGTGATGCGGCACTCCAGCCCGCTGCAGAAGTCTCCCTGAAAGTGGGGGCAGAGTGGAGGGTGCACCTTAAAACCTGCAGCACAGGTAGCAAGAGCTACGTAGTCAGAGCCAGAGCGGTCTCTCAGACCACAGGAGCAGAAGCACACCCTGAAGGTCCTGTTACAGCTGGGCAGGAGCCAAGGCAGGTCTGACAGGGGAGAGGGAGTGCAGAGTTGTGTTCTGGTCCTGCTTCTGCAAGATCCAAGACCAGGCGGTAGAACTAGTCTGCTGCTGGACTGGTGATGAAGGGGCAGCAGTGCTGCGATGAGAGGTTTACACTGATTTTACTTTTCTGTGAAGGTCTTTAAATCAGTGTTGTTTTGATTTGAAGAACAAAGCTAGAGAAACAGGCCTTGGCAGGGACATGGCTCATGCTCTGCCCCACATGGCAGTGCGAGGCATCCAGCGTGCTGAGGGTGAAGGGATTCCCGTGGAGCTGCTCTTACCATTCCCATCAGGGTCGGCCTTGACTGCAGTGTACATCTCCCGGATGTTTTCCGGGGTCATCCACCTGCCGTTTCCAAGCCGGGTGTGGGTCAACACCTGAAATTCATAAATGGATCAACACTGGGCACTGGTTTCTTGTACTAGTGAAACCCTACAAATTCCCCACTTGAGGCCTGGCGGGCTTTCCTCTGCAGAGCATCAGCCAGCCAGGCGTCAGGATGTCTCTGCAGAAAGAAGACTGCAGTGACAATCATTTGGCAGCCACACACAGCGTGTGGCTGATGAGTGCTGTTATTTCCAGTTTAGGTCATGGCAAATGACTGCTGGGACTCAATTAACCAGCCATGAGATGGAGGGGGCACAGCTCTTCCTCTTGAAGGGAAAGTAAAGCTACTGATAATAAAAGTGAATGCTTTTACTTGTCCAAGATAAGGGCTTGGGACAAAATGCCTCCTTTCCATGTGGACAGAGAGATGCAGTATCCTGGAGAGCTCTCAGCAGGCTCTGACCTCCAGAGGAAGGAGCCTTGCCCTGGGTTGTCATTTTACCCAGCATATTCAAAACACACATCACCTGCCAAGGACCATTGCTACCTCCCAACAGCATCACAACTGCTGCACATTTCCCCAGAAACTTCCATGCTGAAGGCCAGCATGAGTCTTGAGACATAAAATTAAGCAAATACCAATTGGGGTCTGGCCCCACCCAAGCACATGAGTAATCAAGAGACCATCTGAGGAGGGGACCTGCCAGAGGGTCTCCCAGCAAACCTCCCCAGGTCCATCCCACACTCTACCTCTTTGAGCTGCAGCTGCCCATCCTGATTGTGGTCCAGCAGATTGAAAATGTCCATCTGGCTAATTTCTATCATTTCCATGGCTTCCTCATAGTCATCCGTTGGTAGGATCTGGCTCTTCTGCAGCCCCTTCAGCTGTGCCAGATGGACGATGAGCTTGCACTCCTCCTCCGTCAGGAAGTCGGGAATTTCTGCAGCAAAAGTGTGAGCAGCAACAGAGACTGAGGAACTGTTACAGTGGGTTCCCATACCGATGGCAGGCCACTCAGAAGAGAAAGAAAAAAAAAAAAAAAGAGGTGGGGGGGACAATTTAGAAAGTGCCTAAGTTTGGGATGTTCAAACACATCCAGCCTTCTACCAGAAGAGCTCTCAAAGAGCATACACCACACACCTGAGCTGCTGGAGGCAGGTATTTTTACAGCAGCCGTTCCTAAATGTTTGGATCCAGGGGTCAAGCCCTTAAACTCTCTCACAGATACAATGGACAAAAGGAGTGAACAAACACGTGCATATCACCGCATGTTATCACTTCAAAGGTGACATGCGGATCACAGTCTGGGAACTGCTGCTCTCCAGGAAGGCAGGCCAAAACCTTTGCGGTGGGCAGTGATGATAGCCTGGGTTTCAGGCTCCCTTGCTCTCACGTGGAAAGGACAGCACTTTGCACAAAACCAAATGCCTTTCAAGGGAATGTGGCACAGCGCTGTACTATGAAACTCAAACAGCAAGGAAACAACTTCCAATCTTATTCCCACTCATTCCCTTGATCCACCACTAAAAATGGTCTTCAAATTTAATATTACAGGGGAAGACACTGCATGCAGCAGATGCCACGCTCCATACCCAGGTAGCATCCTGGTATCACCACCAGCTTCCCTTTGCAGCACAACACCAGCAGCGATCACACAATACCAGGATCCCAAGCAAATTTAAACGCAGAGAAATCCACTGATGACTATGAAGCTAAGAGATTTCTAGCTGCATGATGCACTGGGCACACATTTGCAAAGTGCTGGCGAGGTCCTGTTCCACTGTGGCCCAGCAGGTTGAGAAGATCCTTCTGGCTGATGTCTGTCACTGCTACGGGGATCTTGTTACCAGCTGCTGAGACTTTCGAAGAAGGAAAGAAAAAACACCAAAGCAGGACAGGTTTAAGTGCTCCTAGGCCCAAGGTCCTGCTCTCCGAATCGCAGCCCCCTAGAGCTCCTGCAGGTATGTGCCAAGGACACATTATATCTCCACTATAACAGCAATCCTCAAAGGGGGGAGGGGGGAAGGGTTAATTACTTCCATGACCTTAAATCAACCCTATCAGCTCAAACTGTCAATAAGCAGTTGGCTTCTTGCTAAGTACAGACCAGAACTAGCCCTGGAGAAAATGAGATGTTCCTGGGAAGCCCCAGAAACACAATGCAGCCGGCTGTATCCGTAACACCCTCTGAGGAAACAATTTCCGCCACAGGCAGCGCAGGGTCCTTGTGCCAGAGGATGCTTCAGAGCCGGAGCTTCCCTTCCGCTGCCTGGTTTGAACCTCATGGCATGGCACCAAGTCCGAATGAACCGTGTGCGCTGGCAAGCAATGCTCCCAGTATTTCCAGTTCCCCAAACTGGGCTACAATAATGACGGCTTCTGGAATCTTAATTACACGCTGGAGGAAGGACAATCCTGCTCTTCAGAGGTAGTAACGGGATTTCGTAATGAAGTAAAGATTCTGTTAACCGGAAAGCGCACTCTGTCACGCAGGTTGCAAGGTGAGGGGGTTTCCAGCTAAGCGCTGCCAATCCCATCTGCAAACAACCTGGCTCCACAGCTGCAAATTAGTTCCTCTCTACCCTCAGCTCTCTGAAACAGTTAACTTCTGACTGTGAGACCATCCTATCTCCCTGCCTGCTCAACAATAGATCCAGCTAAACAAATGCCTCCTAATTGACTTTGAGCAACACTTGATTGCTTTTACAAAAAACAAAAGAGAGGAAAACATTGGGGTTTATGAAATAATGACTAATCCTGGAGCAAGAGAAAGGGGATGGGTTGGAGCACTGGTGTCAAACAGAGATTCAATCTCAGCTGAAAGAGCCCCAAGACACATGGGCCAAGTCATTCATCCCTCCCCAACTGCCCTCATTTCCACACCTGCTGATCTAAGCCAAACCCCTGCTAAAATCCAAACAATCGGGGCCGCTGGCAAATGAAAATTGGAGCATTGTCTTCCCCATGAGGGCTCTGAAAGGGCCGCACTTAATGAGGATGGATTGACAGAGAGGTGGCTCGTAGGCTATAAAAGGCATGCCACAGTCGGGAGCAGCTCAGTCCAGGGTGCACTGCCTGTTTGCCCGCTCCCAGCTTGTTCTGAGTATGGTCACGGCCCACCGCAGGCAGCCCCCAAGGCTGGGCGGCCCATGGCTGCTGGGTCTCTTGGCGCGTCTGCTGCTCTGGGGCTCTCCAGGAGCCTGGGCAAGCTACCTGAGGAGATCCTCCAGCTGCACGCCCATTCCACACAACATGGCCTTGTGCTATGATATCGGCTACTCCGAGATGAGGATTCCCAACCTGCTGGAACACGAGACCATGCCAGAAGTGATCCAGCAGTCTTCCAGCTGGCTGCCCTTGCTGGCCAGGGAGTGCCACCCAGATGCTAGGATTTTCCTCTGCTCCCTCTTTGCACCAATCTGCTTGGACAGGTAAGATGTTTTTACAAGTTATTTCAGCTGTAGCAAGTAGCACTCCCCAAGAGCGCAACTGCATTTGCCTCCCGAGAGAAAACATGTGCAATGTGACCAGTGCAGTCCCCGCGAAGCCGTGCTGCCCCTCTTGGCGAGGGGTAATTGGATTACCCAGCAGGGGCCTTCCCTCTGCAAGTGAAACATGAGCATTTCATCTGGCAGGAGCAGAAACATTATGTTCCCTCCTCTGGATTTTCTGCTCTCCCACCCCAGGCACCACTGCCATCTCCCCTAGCTGCCCCCCTCACACACCGCAGTAGCTGCAGGCACCCACCAGCTTCAACTCCCACCTGCCCTGCAGCCCCCTTCCCGGCTCCTGCCCCGGCACACAGGGGCTTCCTCAGCCCAACAGTGCCAGCATCAGAGAGAAATCCTCAGTTTTGAGGTGCAGCCACCAAAGGACAGCGCTGCTAAGGAAATCAGGTATCTAGTTAGGCACCTGTAAAGGTAAGCAGGGGGAAAGGGCTTCTGCCAGCAGCCTATATTGAATGGCCTCATCTCTCCCATCCTCAGAAATTAATTGTTTGCTTCCTGGGCATGAATGTTCAAAACATATCAAAGACCCCAAAGTAGCTCTGCTAGCACTACAGTGTGCAACACAGCCCTGTGCAGCAGCAGCGCGGTGCCAGGGCTCAACCCTCAGCTTGCTGCCAGGAGGAGTCCACAGATGCTGCAATCCCCATCCCCTCCCCAGGCTCATCTACCCCTGCCGCAGCCTCTGCGAAGCCGTCAAGAGAAGCTGTGCACCCGTCATGGCTTGTTACGGCTACCCCTGGCCCGAAATCCTGAACTGCAACAAGTTTCCTGAAGATCATGAACTGTGCATTGCGGCAGTCTCCACCGATGAAAATTCCTCGAGCAGGAGAAGTAAGGGTTTGGTTTTTTTTTCTCATATGGTTTTCCCACATGTAACACAGAGCTCAAAAGGATGGGCCTATGCCTTATGTCTAGTCCTAGTATTTCTGGGTTTAAGCTGTATTTAAAAAAATAATTTATGAATTCTAGTTTTGTCCTCTCTGGGAACTCCACCACGTCTAGAAAATGAGTGTAAAGTTGACTGCAGCTTGTTCCCCTCTCTACTGTATTCATTAGCTCCCTGGGTGCCATCAGACCACATGGGGTTTGGGACAGGGGGAAGAAATCGCTATAAAACCTCATGCTCAGGCATAGCTTGTGTGCAGGCGCCAGGCAGCAAGATGTGCTTCCAGCAGAGCTAAGGAGCTGCAGCCCTGATATTTCAGCTGTGTCCAGGGTTTAAATAAACATGCAAAAAGAAATGTTTTGCAAGCCTTCTCTTTAAACATTAGGAAATGACACAAAGGGGCATAAGCCTCTGCAGGCATGAGTTACACAAGAAAAAACATCTTTAAGACCAAAAGACTAAATTAAACATCCAGATACTGATGAACACTGGGGGAGATTCAAGAGCAGTTAAGAGAAGAATAGACGCCTCATTTTAGCATCACTGGATGGAGTCTGGCCATACCAGTGGCTTTACTGTTTCATCCAAACTAGGAGATCTTCATTAAGCATTTTCACTGCTGCTTTAACAAGCAGCAACACACACAAGCCTAAACAAAGCACGACAAGCAGCATCTGCCCCAGCCACAGAAAGGAGAGCTTAACATTTCCCACCCTGGCAGCCTAAGCTGTCTCTCCAGGGACTGGGTAGCTTGGGAGGAAGCACTATTCAGAAACTGCAAGCCACCACTCGCAGATCTCAAAATTGCATTATGCCTTTTCCAGTGAAGCCTGACAAGGGTGTTATAACCAAATTTCTGTTGCAGCAGTACCCCGAGCCAGCTGCAAGGACTGTGAGCTTGAGGAGGCTAGCACCGCCAGGGAGATCCTGGAAAACCTCTGTGCCAATGATTTTGGTGAGTGACCCCCCCCACCCCCCATCCTCTCAGCTGCTGCAATTCCCTCCAGCAGCCAAGTAGTGGCATGGACAGAAAATGGCTTTGCCATAACAAACTGACTTGGAGGAATTGCAGTTTTCACAGCAGATTCCAGGGATTTTCAGGTCCCAACTTACCCATTAGGTAGCAGCAGGGCCCAGCTCCAGGCAGCACTGAAGGTGAAGACCTGCTTTATTTCTGTGGGCTCTGATTCGGTTTTGGTCTGTGGCTGCTAAATACAAGCACTACTCTGGTTTTCCCGCGGAGATCAACATTTAAATCAATGCCCATAAAAACCTTTAGCAAACACCAAGTTAGTTATTTCAAACTTCGATACCATTGTTCTAGTAATGCGACTCTCCCTCTCCTAGCCCAAGCAGGTGGCAGCACTGGCTCTGCTCAATCAGCTGGCAGGAAGTTTTCAAGATACTGTCCTGAATTCAGGCACATAACCTTCATGAAAAAAAAAAAAAAGAAAAGTTAAAAATCCTGAGCAGCTGGCAGTCACATCACCTCCTGAAATCCCAGCTCTGAGAAAAGTCAAGTAATTTGCATGAGACCAGGACTTTGATGCACCCACTTGCTTGTGCCCCTGCTTCCTACAGGGTTTCTGCCCACGCAGTGGTGCTGATACGCCTTCGCCACTCTCATGAGAAAAGCGGAGTGAGAAGAATGGTGTTCAGTACTGGAAACTAACCCCAAATGAGAACTTTTACAAGTTCAGTGCAATTACAAGAGCTTGGATGGATGCATCACCACATTACAGAAAAAGCAAGAAAGCCTTATGTTGGCTGTGTGTTTAAGTAGATAAGAGCTATGAAAAGTAAACAGAACTAACAGCTCTTTTTCTAACCCCCACAGCAGTGAAAATCCGAATCCTGAGGAAGAACATGACCACCACCATCTCAGACTTTGACCTGGACCCCTCCAGGGTGGAGGTCCTGAAGCACGGCCCGCTCCTCAGAACCGAAATCCCTGCCAGGCTCCAGCAGTGGCTGGACATAGATGCTACCTGTGTCCACAACATCATGAGAGGCACTCACACAGGGGTCTTCGTTGTAAGCGGCGAAGTACAGAGTGACAAAGTGGTGGTGAACAAGGCCTACGCTTGGCAGAAGAAGAACAGGAACCTGCACCAGGCGGTGCGGAGGTGGAAACATCACCGCTGCCCTGAACAGGCTGGCCGGAAGGTCTGAAAAATCTCAATTCCATCAGTAAGAAACTGGTCCTTTCCCTATGGCTAGAAAACTCCTTTCCCTGGCAGTTGGTGTTTTGGAGATGAGCACACAATATTTTTAGGTGATTCAAAGCAGTCATAGTCCACAGATAAGGCCTCACTACAGATCCCTGTTTTACTGAGACAGAGCTTAAGGATACAGATTTAACATTTTCCTCTCGCAAGGCTCTGCAGATCCAGGACTTGCGATGGACGGCTTTGTGTAGGATCCAACGTCACCACAAAACTGAACTGAACCCTGCAGGCAAGTGCAAACTAGAAGAGACCTGTAATAACACTTCCCTCTAGTTCTCATCATCAAAGTTGATAGCCATTTCAGCTTCATTGTTTGACCCTGAGACATCGATGCTGTCCAAGTACCTGCTTGCTTTCTGTCCAGAGAGATTACAAAGAAATCTCCCTGACTGCTTTTTTATGTAATGGAGCAAATACTTTACTTTTGAACAGTCTGAGGTAAATTAAGGGGGAGAGGAACCCACCCAGGCAATGCCTGGCCCCTTAAAAAATGAAAGTTAAACTCTGCTCCTGAGCAGGCACTCAGGCTGTCCCTTCAGCTTGCTGTGCTGAGAGCTGATGAGCATCTGCACAGGTAAAAAGAAAATTGCCATTCTTGAGCAGGAAAGGCACAGAGCAAAGACAGCAGAGGATTTCTGCATAACAGGGAAAACCATTTTTTAACATCAGAAATTATGTTTGGATCAGAATATTCTGGTAACTGGGGAACTACTGAAGATATCACAAGAGCCTTGAGAAAGAGCAGAGCAGGAGTGGGCCATTGGCTATTTAAACCTCTGCTTTGGTGTGCAACAGCAGCTTCGCTTGGGACTCAGAGGTGAGCCCCAACCACAGCACAGCAGGAAATACTTGCAGTTCTGATACGGTGGGGGAAGAAACATTATGCATCTGTCCGGCCTTCCCCCTGCACACAAGGAAGACCGAAAAGGTGGCAAAACTCAGTCTCACCAAGTTCTCTGCAGCTCACTCTCTCACCCAAGTAGGTAGGGACCGTAATTCCCTGCAAGGGTAAACACAGCTATAGCTCTACACTCCAGACCACAGAGCAGAAAACAGCAAATCCCGGAATGAGAAAACAAGTTGGATTTCTACTGCCTAACAAAGCAATGACTGTGGAAAGTTTTCTATACTGGATGAAACTTGGGACAGAAATAATAAGGGGAGAAATAATCTGGGAGAAACACGTTCTGCCTTGTTCATGACGCCTGCAGTCTCGGTTGTGGACAGAGCCACTCGGTTTGATGGAGACACATTGCCTCCCTGTGCTCATAAAGCACACCAACAACCCACGGCAAGATCTCTTCAGATTTAGTGTGGGCTGAGACAAGCACTCAGACACACTGGAATTCAGCTGCGTCCTGACATTTGTGCAGTGATTACTTCTATTCCCTGAGGCTCCGAAGAAAAAACACAGCAAGGTTTCCTATTTTTATTCCTCCCTACTGCCTTGTCTTGCAAGCTGCCTCCCAATTCACAGAATCTGCTGCCAGGTGGTCCCTGCAATGGCAGCATCTTCTGAACAGACTGCGTTTGGAAAACACTACAGAACACATAAAAGCTCTGAAGGTTGAAAAGGCTTTGTCTGATATTTGTTTTCCATTAATAGGATTATTTGATTACTAGTGTTTCCTAATGAAAAGTGCACAGATGGTCTGACTTACAAGCTTTAGAAATGACATCTCGTAGCCAGAGGGGGGAAAAATGGGGCAGGGACTTTTTCATAGCTCCATGAAATATGCTTGGGTTCAATGCAGATGACTTACCCACATTTAAAAACAAAACTCAAGTTCCCCTATGGTGCCCGGTGCCATGCTCCAAAGGCCAGAGCTCACATGAAACCATTAACGAGCCACCCACTGCTGTAGTCCCACTACAGCCTGCTCTGCTGAAAGCAAAGATCACAGACCAGCCACTTATTTCCTTAAATTGGCTCCTGCATGCCACAACACTTTGTGTTAAGTAAAATCCCCAGAAATTCAAGAATCCTCCTTTGCTAGTGACTTCTGGTTTTGTCTAACACAACCCACTTAAACACACACTTCCACTAATTTAAACAAGAGTACTGTTTGCATAGATAGAGAAGCCTCTGGAAGTCTTTTAAAGTCAGAGCTGGCTCCTGGCAGGTTCATCTGGGAGATAAGAGATGTCTTGCGAGTCGCAGTTTCTAAATAAAGGACTCCCTATCGGAAGACAAAGGAGAACAGACTTGTGTGGCATCTCCAATGTCGAATGTCCATTGCTGCCCGCGATGCCACCCCCAGGGAGCAAAGCTTCCCCCAGAATCGAGGGAGGTGCCAGAGTGACAGGTTAAAAGTTGTGGGATTACTGCTGCCGGGGCCAGCCTGCCTTTTCTCACCTTCAGCACCTTCCCTACAGGTGAGGACCAACTCTTTTTCTTAAGCAGTACTGGTAGGGCAGAGCAGGTGGAAACAGTTTTCCTGAGTGAAAACCAGAGCTCCTGCCCCAGACCATGGTTCAGGGAATGATGCCGGTTTTGTGAACACTGTGGGGCATCAGTTTGAGGTTGGTGTGTCCGTTTACTGAACATCAGACAGAAATCCACTTAGAAATGTGCATACCAGGAGTACCACATGTGTAGAAATGAGGAAAGACCTTTGTATATTTCTTCCAGATGCTTATTGCATTAAAGGAATTAAATAAGAAACCTATCTGATTTGTGGCCAGGCTTTCAGTGTGTATAATCTACTTGGAATCAGTAAAAAACCCTCTTCTTATATTGTTGAGAAAGCATCTAAAAGACTCTAGAGCTACCTTTTCAGAGACAACAGGTTTTCTCTGACTTTGCTACTGCAGTTTTGTGATCATCCGTCCCCCAAAAAATGAATTTGTATGTTCTCAGTGGATTTCCAGAACACAGAGTTCAATTAATGAGACTTCACCAGTCACAGCAAAAAAAAAATAAATCACAGAAAGGTAAAGGAGGTTTTAAAATATCTGAAATAAGGATGTCATGTGGCTGTGTATCAGAGCAGCCAGAAATACAGATAAATCTAGAACAGGATGCAAAATGGTGGAAGACATTAAATGTGTCAATTCTCCTGTTACTCCTCTTATCAGCACTGAAGCACCAATGCTAAATCGCTTTATCATCGTTTATTACCAGAAGTTTGGGGATCTCTTGTCCCTTTTCTAACACTTCGCAACTTCTCCGAGGTCCGCTTCTGTGACCTTCTGCCTATTCCTGGTATTTTAAAAGGAGCCCGGAAAACCTGGGAAGGTTCATCTCCCAAATTCCTCTAAGTGGGCCACGCGTGACCTCTGCGGATACCGCACCAAAATACCTCACACAAAAATCGCGCTTTTTAAGGAAAGCGACACGGGGGGGGGTAGAGGCGAGAAGCCGTTTTCCCCCGCGCGGGTGTCAGGCGGCGGCGGGCGGCGGGCAGGCGGGCAGGCAG
>VZTV01015890.1:0-10251 GCA_013400875.1 Anhinga rufa | reverse complement strand
TGTCGTCGTCGGTGCCGGATCCAAGGGTGGTGATATCTCCCTCTCTTCCTCTCTCTTTTTCTCCCTCTCTCCCTCCCCCCATCTCCTTTCTTTTCCTCTTCTTCTTCTTTTACAAATATTCTTAATAAGAACCCCCACCATCAACGCTTTTCCATGTTTTCAAGTTCGAGTTACTTCTGCGTTGAAATAAAAAGTTTAATTGATCATTTGCTGTCATTTCACCTTAATTTCATCTGAGGGGGATCATTAGAACCTCGGCCGCTCTCCTTCCTCCTCTCAGGTTGAGACTCAACGCAGCTGATCTCCTAACCAAAAGCAATGCACCACCTTCACCAGCAATGCAAAAACCACTCTGTGGGACACTGTTCTGGAGACTACAATATCCCCATTACACACCGTCAAAAGCAGCTTTTGCCCTGGCAGAAGTTACGATGCAGGCAGGTCTTGCCCTGTTTAAAAAGATTACCTACGGACTTTTGGTTTTCTTAATACAGTCAAGTTTTATTTTTAAGGTTGTTAGGAATATCCTAAGCAAGTACTTTGCATCAGCCCTATCACTTCATTTAAACCAGACTACACTTAAGCTGCTGCTTGTCCGATCTGTTTCTCATTTTATGGCCAGCCGCATACTTACCATGGTCCTGCGCTAAGGTAATTGTAGGGATTGTTGCTCTGTACACATCTATAAACTACAGTTAAACATAGTGTGGTGTGATGAAGTGACAACGAGTTGCCAACACAAGCAACAGACACCAGCAAAATGCCTCTGATGTCTCGTCCAGCCCTGGATTCCTCCCAGAGAAGCTTCCAGTGGGTTTGGGAAAACTTTATTTCTTCCAGACAGCTGTAACCAAAAAGAGATCATCATGTATTTTGCGAACAGAGTATACTGGAAAGCCTCTAGCTTGTGTCAACGAAGCTAGGAAAGGTGGAAGACAGGATGACCCATGGGTTGTATTTTCTGCTTGTCCCCTGCAGCACACGATAAGCTGGAAACACCTGGCACTGATGCTGCTTCATTCTGAAGGCAAATATCTGCTGTGCAGAGTACTTGCAGGGGGAGCAGAAGTTCTTGGTACCTGTTGCCAGACCAACGAATTAACCGAAGGAGAGGAAAGACTTCATTATTCCTTTTATCACAGAAGAAGAAATTTAATAACATACTTCCAGGACATCCCCCTGCAATTAAACAAACAAACAAACAAACACCCACCCCCATTTTACTCTGTATTTACTGATGGTGGATTTAGGTACACTGAGTAGATCTGCATAGAGTTTATGCTGCGAGGGAATGAAACCACAAGATCTCCTACTTTCCTCTGTGGAAGCGCATATTGCAAAATACAGATATATTATTTGCATCTGATTGACAGCTTGCTATTAGAAGAAAGAGCTGGAAGTCAGCCCATGTGTGCCTTTCACTGCCTATCATCTTTCTATTCGTCTTCTATTCTTTCATGACATAGAGACTGAAAAATACTTAGAAAAATCTATATCAGGTAAATACACACGTGTGCACATCCATGTCTCTGTGTGAAAAACACCATAGTCTTGTCCTACATCTAGAATAGAAAATAATTGTCCTATTTGCAACTTTTAAATTTATTTTTTTAAATATTACTGATAATTTGGTTTTATTTTACACAGCATGCTAAGAAGCAATTCTTGTGTCAGGAGCGCTACTAAAAGTTGCTCTTTTTTTTCCAATTTTACTTGAACCTATTGTTGAGAATTCATCATTCTGGATAATCAGGAAAAAAAAGCCCACCACTTAATTTGCATAAAATCAAAGGCAGATTTTTCCAGATAGAAAGGAACATGAACTTATGGGGGAAATAAAAAAAGACCTTTTCTAGCTGCCTAACAGTTGCACGGGACAGGTCTCCAGACAGAAGTGACTTCAGGAGGAGACGATGAAGGGATATCTGTGGAGTTGGTCCTGCCCAGCGACTTTCAGAACAGCATATTCCCACTGAAGCAGCTGGTACCTTCTTTGTCCAGGGGCTGGCTGGACGCACACCTGAACTAACTAGTTCCATTTCCTAGAGTTTGTCTTTTCAATTATGACTGAAATTAAATGACAAGCAAACATGAAGCATGGAGACTGGAAATCATTCCTCTCCAAAGCGTGCAGCATGGAGCGTGGCTCATGAGCACTGGTTCATGGTTCTTTAACAAGGTACAATTTTGACAGCATTTTAAGGGCAGTGACTTTGACTCACTCCTTTCTGCATGCCAACATGAAGACTCTTAGTCTCTTATTTTCACCGTAATACTTCCAGTTCCTTCCCTTCCTGCGTTGGTGCCTGGACAGTGAGACAAAGAAAGAAGGTTGCTGGTACCCAGTTGTGCATCACAGAGGGTCTCCACCCGGTTTAAGGTGTTGAAGTCAACAGCTAATGATCTTCAGATTGCATGAATGCATTCTCTTTAAAATAATGATACTGAGGATGACAGGTTTGGTTTTGTTTTAAAAGACGACAAAATTTTGTGTTCCAAAATATTTCTCTAGCAGTAAAATCAATATATAAAAAGTTTTTGCATAGTTTTTTTAATTAATAACTGTGCAGGCACTTGCGTTATATAAACTTAAGGAGCAGCGATTCTGGAACAAAATAACTGCAAAAATTAAAACTAATAGCTTTGTTTTCTGTTCCAAAACGCAACTAAAATATGAACATAGCAATTTCTAGACCATCTGGAAGAAACTTAAGGAATTGAAAGTTCTGCAATACACAGTGTGACAGCGAGAGCTTTTGTTGTGCTCAAACTGGGGATGCCCATGTATTTGTCCAGCATATCAAGGACTGGGCTTACCTGACTTGTGTAATAGACTGGATGAATAAGGTATATTATTTGCTAGGCAAATGTACTTCAAGGTCTTTGTGTGGTAAAGATAAAAATTTCTTTTTTATTGGAGAGCTTGGGGGTTATGTAAGGTGGGGTTTATTTCTCTTTTTGGTTTTATTTATTTTTTTGGAAGTGTGTAGAGACATGCTTATGTCCAAAAGATTTGCCATGCTGAGAAGAACTGAGCTGAATTATTACTTGGTGAAGATAAGATTACAGTTTCATCAAATTATTTAAAAAATATTTCCATGAAAATTATAGCTGAAATTGCTTATTTAACCTGGCATTTATTTAAATTGTTTAAGCGTTAATTTGTTCTCTGCTCTATGAGCGTCTTTTATCTTTTTCTTTAGGATCAGCTTCATGGTTAGTTATAATGTATGCCATTAGAACTGGGGAACTGGAAAGGCCAGTGTTAGATCTAGCCACACCTCAAGAATGAGAATAATTTTGCAAAAATATCTGGAATACCCCTCCTCTCCCTGGGCTCTTTCACTTGAGGAGCTTCCCAGGTCTAATTAAATGTACACCAGCTTGTGGCCTGTAATGGGTTCACCATGGACAGTACGATCTCTTCTGCTTAGCCAGGCTTGAACCAGAAACACTGTGCGTCTGAAAAAGCTGACCCATAGCTGGACCTAAGACACTGCCAATGTCTCAAGAACTGCTGCAGGGCACGGAAGTTCAGAAACACTCTAGGTTAATGCCTGTGGGTTGTTCCACCTCATTAAAAATGGTCGTTTGACTTCCCATTAGCAACTGGGGACACAGCACCGTGCCTGCTATGAAGCGAAAGGAGCAGCTGGACAGGGGAGGGAAGGGAAGGGGAGAGGTTTGTTTGCAAACCTTTTAAAACAGGAGCTGATTGAAGTGCTAACATCTATGTGGAAACAGCCAAGAACAGATCAATCTGGGCTTGCGTCTTGAAGAAGCCAGCTGTGGCCTTCCCAGTAAACTGTAGTGTGTCTTCAACGGGGACAAAAATGCTAATGAAAAATTGTATGAAACATGCATACATATACACACACACACGTATATACACAGTCTTGGTATTTCTGTGTTAACTTTATTTGTATTTGTAACATTACTTTTATTTCTATTTGTAACATTCCAAAGAGAGGGAGCAAAACCAAACCAACAACGTCTAACACACAGACTAAATCCTGCCAAGGCTGAGAGCGGCAATCAAATCACTCTTCCCTGAGCTGGTTCTGCTGTCATGTACTTCACTGGAGCTGAGCACCAGCCGGAGGAGTTCAGGTTTGATTTATCGCTTGCCAGCACAGTGTTTGTTGCTGTGGTGCGGGGTCAGCAATCACCCTGTGTTGCCTAGGCATGATAGCATCCCTAGCATCTGCCCTGCTTGGGATATTTGGGTCATTGCAAAATACTCCTGCCAGAAAAAAAACAAGCACCCCAGAGCAGGTATCGGGTTTATCCTCAAAGCTGATGGATCACATGTAGCTTATTCTAATAATTTTCCATTACTAAATCACAGCAAATGCAGTGGTCACTGTAAAAGATAAAACCAGGCCAGCAGGTGAATAATAGTTCCTCTGACTATCTTTCATAGTATTTTCTAAGCATTACTTCAACTGATTTAAAGTAATGCCGAGCAGTAAATTTCTTCTTCCTGCTCTATAGTGAACCTGATTACAAAGCTGGTTCAAATTAAGAAAGTGCTATTCTGACACATTACTCTTTTTTTTCACTCTCACCTCTTGCAATCCCAATCCTTCAGAACAGCTTAATCAGCTCAGGTTATACCTGCTTCTGCTGTCCGCTCCACTTCTGCTACAGCCTAACAAACATGTCATCGCTGAGCAGCAAGATTACAACCTTGGAGGTTGAACTCTCCTGCCTCTCACCTTCCTCCTCTTCCTCCTCCAGTAGGCTTCACACAGGTCCCTGGTGAACCCTGGAAAGGCAACACCTCTTCTCCTGAGGCTGCAATATCAAATATCAACAAACCTTCCTGCTTCCATACTGGTCTCTTTGCTGCTGCTGCCGCCACCCACCCTTATCCAGCCAGCAATCCTGCTGATCTCAGGCATCATGCAGGGCCCAAAGAGCTGCCCAGCAGCAGGAGAGCCAGAAGATTCAGCAACTGCTTTTGGCTACAGCCCAAGCCAACCACCCCACTTCTCTCGACCTTGCTTCTGCCGTTCATAAATAGACATAGTCTTTTCACCCTACTTTTGAGACCTGGGAAGCAATTTGAAGGAGTTATTGGTGCCAGTTATAAGCAATGCCAAAAGAGGTCATTGCATATGCATAGATTTAATCTAGCTTTTAGATGATACAGAGCTAAACTGAAAACAGGCCCAGCCACATCTGTACTGGCCCCTGCCACGTTACTTTAGCTTCTGTAATGATACCTCTGCAGCAATGCAAGCTGAAACAGAGCTTATAATGGAGACACCCTATGAAAATTTGGGCATGCCACATTCAAAATCATTTGCCTGTTTGTGTTTTGTAAAGCTATCCATAGTGCCACTGAACTAGTTGGGACTGAAAAACCCAAGACTGACCCATGATTAACGAACAGAGTTGAAGGCTGAAATCCCAGATTTGAATGACTGCTCTCCCAGGCTTTCTATGCAACTTGTAGCAAGCTCTTGCAGGTGAACATTCCAAAACCGATTGCCTAACTTTAGCTACTCTAATAAAGTTGGTCCGTTTGCCAGAGCCACTGAGTCAGGCTGCTGCATTTTAAGCTGCGCAAAGGCTCTGGGGTTCTCCATACCTCTGAAAATCAGCCTGCTGTTTTTCTTTTAGGTCATTAAATGGAGATATAGCTGAGTACAATTAGAAATTCAGCTTTGTAAACCTTGTTCTCTGTTTGTTTTGACGAAATTTGCTGTAAGAAACCTTATATAAGCATATAAAGCCTAAATGCATATCAAGTCTAAGCCCAGGAATAGGATCTTTGTGTGTGTTTTACTGTAAAATGCAGCGATGGGTATTAACCCAATTAACCAAAGGCACCAATAAGCACCATTACATTTTGTATAATACTTATCTTCTGTTTGAGGTTCTCCAAGATCAAAGAGTTTTTGATCAATTGAAACTATCCCCTGAGCCTAGCCTTCACACAAATGATATTTTCCCTTTTTTGTATTCGAAGGATTGTCTTTCAGACTTTGAAGTTAACCTGAACATTTTTTTGTCATGTTCTGAGTGATATCACACATGATTCTCAAAGGTAAAGCTCATGGGATAAAACAGACAGAAGAGAGAGGTAAAGGAAGATTGGGAGGATAAGAGGCAGTAAAAAGAAAGACACTGATAACTGGAAAAGAGAAACACGAATGAGCAAAGTGCAAAAGACTAATATCAAATTCCAGAAGAGAAAGAAAATATCAGAGAGAAAACGCTGGGGAATGAAAAATATCCAGAAAATCAATGAGAAATGTCCGGCATCAGTTTTGCTGGGTTTGTGTGTTTGTTTGTTGTTTCTTGTTTGTTTATTTGTTTTTAAATAGGAAATGTTATTTGGCCTTTTAAAAAGTTTAGGATTAAAAACTGTGAAAAAACCTGGAGGACATGATAAAGAAAGATTATTAAAAAAAAAAAAAAACAACAAACAAAAGAAAANAATGAAAAATATCCAGAAAATCAATGAGAAATGTCCGGCATCAGTTTTGCTGGGTTTGTGTGTTTGTTTGTTGTTTCTTGTTTGTTTATTTGTTTTTAAATAGGAAATGTTATTTGGCCTTTTAAAAAGTTTAGGATTAAAAACTGTGAAAAAACCTGGAGGACATGATAAAGAAAGATTATTAAAAAAAAAAAAAAAACAACAAACAAAAGAAAATGGAGAGAAGAGAAAAAGAAAATTTACATGGCAACTTTCATTGCTTTTTAGTGATAGAAATGAAAAGGCTGAGGAAGTTACAAAGACAGACATCAGCCTTTTTTTTAAAAGGGCATGATTACTACACAACTTAGCTGTAACTTGCTGGAGCAAGGCCAGCGCAGAGCCACAAGGATGCTCAGGGGATGGAGCATCTCCCTGGTGAGGAAAGGCTGAGAGACCTGGGCTTGTTCAGCCTGGAGAAGAGAAGGCTGAGGGGGATCTCCTCAGTGCTTATCAGTGTCTGAAGGGCGGGTGTCAGGAGNTAATATTTATGCAAGGATATTAGCATCTATTTATAATATTGATATTTAACATCATATTAATGCAGAAACATAGTATTTTGCTGAGGTAAGATTATAATATTTCAGCTCCTGTTTCAAACAACACTCCTTCCCTGGGCATATTTAATAGCTGTGCAGATGTCACCATTTCTTGTCTAACTGTGCTAGACCCGCCACCAGAGACAGAGTTCATAACCAAGTGGAGAAGGCTTCAAGCTGCTCATGAAAAGGAAAAATAGGTGTAGCTTCATAGGCCAACAGTATCGATCCCATTCTGCAGAGGAACTGCTCTTCCCATTTGTGGCTTTCATCCCATGTCCCAGAGCTACAAAGGGGTAGGAGAGCTGTGGGGCTTGAACAGGTTCATTGCCGGGCAGGGGTGGTGGGATCTACATCACTCCATTTTAGCAGCATTAAGGCAAGGTGCCTTGTCTACGCTATTCCTTTATACTCCACCTACATTCAGCTTTTGCTGGCAGTTGTTTCCCTTAAACTCCCAGTAACCACTGACTAAAATGGGGGTCCGAAATCAGCTGGCTCACTGGCAGCTGCAAAATGGAAAACCACCTCAATTCACAAAGGAGCTGAGTCCCCCCTGAAACGCATTTCTGCACCTAGTAATCTCTGCGCAGCCCGTGGCGCTTAAGTTCATAAATATTTGCTTTGCCTTAACATTTAAACATAGAGGTAGTGAGCAGATCCCGCTGCTATATGTGGTATTAAAAGGCCTGTGATTTTAAATATCAGCTCCCTGCCCATCTCGTCCAGCTGGGAGCGTGTTATGGTTGAGGCAAGGAGACAATTACGTGCTACTTCAGCGTGTACCATTCTCTGAGCTCCCTCCATCTACCAGTACATCGCTTGTTAATGAACGTAATACATTTCTCCTCTGACTCACCCTATTTTTCCAAATGCTTTCAGTACTGAAGGTTTCTCTATTTATTTTTTTCCCCAGAGCAAATCCTGCAGAGCTAGTATGGAAACAAGCAAGAGGGAGGGAATCGGCTCATACAAGCTTCTGAAAAGGAATTTATTTCAACTTGCACGTTGAAATTTGGGTAGTACTTTTAGCAGC
Source organism: Anhinga rufa (assembly GCA_013400875.1). NCBI lineage: Eukaryota > Metazoa > Chordata > Aves > Suliformes > Anhingidae > Anhinga > Anhinga rufa. The sequence goes on along the minus strand of VZTV01015890.1, from coordinate 2,189 downwards.
ATGTCTGTGCCTAACTTCTGTTTAAAGCACGAGGGGCTAGGAACCTCTGTGCTTTGGGAAACACAGAACTTCTTTTGTGGTGGAGCTTGGCTACAGTGATGTATCAGTTATTGTCAGACACTGACTGTCCGTGTGGAAAAATTAAGTCGCACTTAGCATTTTATTCACTTACATGTTCTAAAGTGTGGTAAATCTTCCAGTTTAGACAATCCATTGGACACGGGCTTTCACCTGCTTTATTTCAAGTGCTTCCTTGAACATGGCAAGGTCGAAAAAACAGCCTGAGCGGTCCAGCACATTTTGTCTAGACCACCTTCGTAATCATTAGTCCCAGTTTTACCATGTCATCTTACACAGCATGGAAACAAAAGGAACAATCAGCATCATAGTTAGTAATAAGAACAGATGAAAAATAAGATGTCTCCAGTCTAGCACGTGGTCTGTGTTCAGCCTACAACTTTACAGGTTGTGAATTAACCATTCACAGTGTGTATTGTGAGGGTGTACAATGCATCTGTGTGATTTACTGACCTTAATGTCATTAGAATTATTTTCGAGTGTTTTCACATGTCGTTCCTTAGGGATTAGTTGCCTTGGGAAGCGCTTGTATTGTTTAACATTATTTTCCCTACTAGCATAGCATGATCTTGGCAGATAGCCTGAAAGAGGCAGGGGTAGTGTACTTCTTGACCATCAGTCTGATACTCTGATTTAACAAATCATGATATTAAACATAAGTAATCCTTCCCAAGCATACAGCCAAGACTATGTCAAAGGATGAAACTTTATGCTATTTTGTGTCTTCAGCAGAAAAAATAAAGCCAGCAGGAACTAAAAACTGATCTGCATAGCGCCGAGGGGTGCGTACAGTGGCATAGCACTTAACCTGGTTATGGCACCTGGGCCCAAACACCGCATGTAGCTCTTGACAAATCATTTTGGTTTGTTGTCTTGCTGTATTGCATAACCGGAGTCCATGTGGTTCATACAGATAGGTGCACTAATAACAGTAATAGTTAAGCGGGAATACCTTGTTTCCAGAAATCAATAGATGAAAACAGAGGAAAATGAACACATTTTCAGCCTTTGGAGGGTATTTTTGGTGTGTTTATTTCTAAACAGCGCAGACATGGTTTGGTAATGTCTTTAAGTAGATGGCATTCTAAACTGTCCCAGATTTTAATCAAGTTTAGTGCTATCACAATTTCTATGACAAATTTCAAGGAGCAGGGCATTGTTGCCTGTAATTATTGCTCAAGTGTACCTATAATGGCTTTTTGGAGCACTAGGCTTTTCACATACTAATATTACTATTATTCATTTTATGCAGCCTTTTGTTTAATGAAGAGATAAAAGTATTTGTTATCCAGCAAAGTAGGCTAATTTGCAATATTATGTGGGAGACCCACTGTAAATTGCTGAACAAAAAAAGCAAACCATAATAACAAATAACTAAAAGCATCAGTCACAAATAACTAAAAGCATCAGTCACAAATAACACAATGTACTTGGTTTATTTTAGCAATGGCAATTTTAATTCCTTCATAATTGACTTGTAAATTAGCTTCCTTTTTAAGAAAAAAAAAGTACATCATCTGTTACTATCTGGGTTTAGTACTTGGCTATGAAAAACACCAGAAATTAGGGTAAAACTGATTACTTGCTCAGTGTAAGCCTACCACTTTTTCCTTGCAATAGTGTGAGGGTAGTTGGTATTAGCCAGCAGAATAGGTCTCCTAGCTATAAAAATTCATCACCTTTTCTCAGACTTCTGGGATAGGAACATCAAGGCATTCTGGCAGCTCTCTCATTATGCAAATTACTAAAACCTATCTGATCTAGACAGAAATCACACAAACTATATTTTTGGACATTTACTGACTATTATTTACGCTACCTCAAAACAGCAAATTAACTCAAGGTTTTGACTGTACTAGACCTTAAGAACCTAGAGACCAAGAATCATAATTAAAGAACTGGGTTTCAGCTATAATACTTTTCAACATTTAGTTTAGCAACACCCTGGTTTCTGCTGATACCAAAGCAGCACTCTTGCTACCCTATAGTTCAGACCATCACTGAAGTGCTGCTTTGCCAGTCTCCACAATAGTGAAGAATCTAAGCAATGGCACAGAGAAACTGTGAGCCACGTTCCCTAGAAATGTCTGCCCCATGCCTGTCAGTGTTTA
>VZTV01015888.1:8665-24007 GCA_013400875.1 Anhinga rufa | reverse complement strand
ATGAGTTTGGCATTAAGACCACTGCAGAATCATATGACTGAGTACCTTACCTTCAAGTTACACAAGTTTTTCCACTATGCTACCTCACAAGTCAGTCAGAGGACATTGCTGTATTAAACCTTCGGGTTATTCCAAGGTCAAGAATAGTTCTATGGCAAATATATAGCTAAGTGTTACGGTAACAAGCACAGCAAAAATAATACAGACAGTTTTGACAAATAGGAAAAATATCTTTCACATTTTTAAAGAAACAAACAGTAGAAAAACCTGGCCATTGCTGAATGTTTTCCCAGATGTAAAAGATTTCTGAATGTGGAATAACTGTCCTGTATTATTTTACATATAATGTGCAGTGAATGCTACTTAAGAGAAACTGATTTTGCCATTAACACTGACTACAAATAATTTTATTTAATTTCTTGCTTTTTATTAGTTACTTCACTACTTAAAACAGTGGCATTTAGGCAAGGACCCAGATCCAAGCAGCTCTTTAGCCCTGCATTGACGGTGAATGAGACTAACAGTAGTTAGATGCAAACTAAATTGTATCCAGTCCTGCAACAGGCTTAGTATCACTTGCCTATTTCTGTCTTAGCTGTGGGAAATGCCAAAGGGAATACAAAGTATTGTTGGTCATTGATAATTATTTTCTTGTGAATGAACCTCCGTGAATGTGGTACTCTTAAACACATTCAGGATACTGCTTGCAAAATAGCTTAATGCTTTTAGGATTGCTGGGTTATAGTTTCTGTCTAATGGGTATTTAGGAATACTAGCCAAAAGAAGGTATCTGCAAAAATTACTGTAGATAGGTGTAAAGACACTGGGAAGAACTCAGCAGAAAATGAATGAATACTTTGAAGATTACTTAAGACTGAGGTGTCCAAAGGAAATGGCCTGTCATTCAAGGTAAAGTACATTATGAATAACTTAATTAATTTTTTTGCTGGCTGGTCTGATTTATGTTCACATCTCTGTGTGCCAATTTTTCTTTAAAAGCAATTGGTTTTTTTTATTTCCAATTCAGATTTTGAAACAGTTCTGTTAAATGTCATGTATCTTCACTGTATAAACATATGTACATATATCTCAGCAAAATTATTAGTAAATATTCAGGACACTAAGTTAATATCAGGAACGTGGTTTTCTTGGTGAGTTGATGATGTTGGCTTTCACAGTACATATAAATCACCCCTCATGTAACTCAGCCCAGTGTTATTAAGGTAACACAGTGAAACTAGGTCATTAAACAGTAAATGCAAATAAATTGTCAAGGCTTGTGAGTGAACTCAGTAAACTAAGTAAGGTGTTTATAAAATAAATGGAGTTCATAAAATAAAATATCTTAATAACCCATTCATTTACATATTTGTAACAGTGTTCAATTATTCTTGGTATTGCCATAAAATACATTGGTCCAGAAAACAAAAGGAGTGTACATTAAATATGGAGAAACTATATTCATAACCCAAAAGCTCATACTCTATTTCATGCTTTTGGTGATTAAGCTGAGGTAGGCACAATGTCACTTATAATACTGTATGAACATGCTTCAGTGTAATGTAGCTCTATTTAAACTCCTATTGATTATTGCTTGAGCATTCACTTAATATAGATAACAGGGATGTGTACACCACTATTTAAAAATAAGTTGTTTGACAATATCTGCATAAATTGTCTCTTTAGAAAAAGCAAAGAAAGTGCCCAGCAATTCTTATTAAGACCCCTAAATATTTATTCACGAACCCACTTACTAAGAAAATACTTTTCTTTCAAAAAATAACAAGAAGAATATTTTAAGTAATTTCTCCATGGGTGTTCTTACTTCTCCACAACTTTTCATTCCTGTTAACACCTCCATACCTTTTGTCAAATAGCATGTAAAGTGATAGGACACTTTCCAGACTTCAGTATTGAGTGACCGAAGAAAGAGGAAGCCAATATTTAAATATCTTTTATTTTCTTTTCCATGCTTTTGTTCTCTGTAGGGATTTGAACAACTGAATAGAACTGGATATCTAACCTATAATAACTTCCTCATTTCATTGACAGTTGTTTTCTTAAGTATTCCCAAAGGTCAATCAACTGTTCTGTAGCAACTTCACTCCCACATACACTGAAGAGGAAGGCAACAGATCCTGAATTATAGCTTGAAAACCCAGGGGGAAAAAGTATATACCCCTCATCACAGGTGATGAACATGAGTTCATGAAAATGGGGAACCAGCGACCAGAGAAAGAGAAAAAAGCAAGGCAAATGCCCGTTGGATAAATCCAAGCTGGCCAGTCGTATCTCAAAACATATTGACATCTCCCTCTGACTTTGCAGTCTGGGTACCCATTTGTTCATAGTGGTATCATTACATATTCCTGGAAAGATGTATTCATCTTACCTTGGAAATTTCCCTTCCCTTATAAGAACTGTAAGAAAATAATCTCATAATTCACCTACACCACAGTTGCTCTTAAGATGACCACAATACCAATACATGAGATCTATGTCATGGTTTAGCACCACTCAGCAACCAAGCACCACACAGCCACTCACCCACTCCCCCCTGGTGGGACGGGGGAGAGAATCAGAAGAGTAAAAGTGAGGAAACTCATGGGTTGACATAAAGACAGCTTAATAAGGAAAGCAAAAGCTGTGTGCACAAGCAAAGCAAAACAAGGAATTCATTCACTCCTTCCCATGGGCAGGCAGGTGTGCAACTGTCTCCCGGAAAGCAGGGCTCCATCACGCATAACAGTTACTCAGGAAGACAAACGCCATCATTCTGAATGTCCCACTCTCCTTCTTCCCCCAGCTTTATATACTGAGCATGACACCATATGGTATGGAATATCCCTTGGGTCAGTTTGGGTCAGCTGTCCCGGCTGTGTCCCCTCCCAGCTTCCCGTGCACCCGGCACAGCATGGGGAGCTGAAAAAGCCCCTGACTAGTGTAAGCGCTACTTAGCAACAACTAAAACATCTCTGCATTATCACCACTGTTTTTAGCACAAATCGAAAACATAGCCCCATACTAGCTACTAAGAAGAAAATTAACTCTATCCCAGCTGAAATCAGGACACTCAGGACTTAACTTGTATCTGAGGGAAAAAAAATTCTATCTCATACTTGTAAATCTTTTTATGATTTGTGATAATACATGAATACACATATGCATCCTAGGTCTGAGAAGTATCTCCACAGTCTTTATTGGGTAATATTTTGCATCTTAGAGCTGAACACTGCTATGAACCAGAAGATGAGTTGTTGTTGTCACCTTTTCCTGGCTAAGCTAGTCTACAAGTCTCCCAGTGTGCACAGAAGATGGTCCAAGACCAAGTTTCCGCCTTTGATTTTGGTATTTATTTTCCAGTCACATATCCCAGTGACATATTTGGTAGGGCTGTCTTCCAATACAATACCATCAGTACTAGTAATGGAATATGATAAATTAATGTAACAGTGGCAAGCAATCTCAGACAAATAATTCTTTAAAGAAGTATGCTGATCTTAGACTGCTTTCTTGCAATGCAGCCTCATTACTCAACCCTGGAGCTACCTGTGAGGTAATCCCAAGGGCTCCTAAGGTGAAGAATAGAAATATTCTTTGTAAGTAGGATTTATAGAGATCTGCTAAATTTAGGCTACTCTTATAAATGTAGTAGAGCTCTAAGGTTGAATTAGTCTCAACCAGTTTTATCTGTCTAAAATACAGGACTCCACTGTTAGTTGTTCAGGCTGCCTGTATAGCCAGTGGAAAAAGTTTCCTCCTAGAAGACAATTCATCCTACCTATTTTAGGTGTGTCTCTAAAGAGGTATAATTCAGCCTTTGGAGATGTCTGTATTGCTCTGACGATTGTAGCATGGGCTAGACAATTTAATCACTATAGTTAGGGCATATCTAAATTCCTTAGTCAAGGCACCCTAAATTCCTACGCTAAATTCCTACACCAAAACATCTGCCAGTTACATGGCAACTAATTTACTTTCCATTAATGTAAGATACATACTTTTGTTTTTTTCTTTAAGATTTTGCCAGATAATTATTCAGAGGGCAATACCCAGTGCCGAAAGTTGTTATAACATGGTGAAATTAGTACAGACTTCGGAGGAAGAGACAATTAACCTTGGTGAAAGGTGCCTAAGACATACAGAGCAATTTAGATTCTGTTGCACAGACCCTTACCTATGCACAGTTATCCTGAGAAATATAAGTATAAACTGGGACTTTTGAGAGTTTGCATGACATTAATGTCAAAGTTGGGTTTGGGGAACTGATTAAGACCCATGGTGGACAATACAACCACAATACCTCAGTTGCTCTGGAGAATAAGAAAATTCCAATATTCAGAGATAACATGATTATTATAATGTTGATTGTCTGTATCATAAAATGGAAAGAGTACTGTAATTTCCTTTGGCATCATGGTTAGCATAGGAGGAGTAATCTCAAAGGAACAGTGTACAGTCTGACCATATGCATGAATAGGTGGCTGTCAAGTTTATACTGCATTGTCTTCAAGCTGGCATCATGCCAGCCCTCAGGCAGGCAGGAGGAAGATATATGTGGAAAGAGGTAGTCAAATTGCTTCCCTATGGCTGCTTTATAAACATACATATGTTAAACACATTTATTAGGGCAGTCATCAGCAGCAAGTGCAAGGGCCCTTCTTCTCCCTCATGAGGGATAGTTGTTGCTTACATAGGAGTAAGAAGTTGGAAGCTGGCCCAGAAATCTGGAAAGTATATTTTGCTGGATTCCCCACGGAGGATCACTTTGCTGCCAACGTATCTTGCTCTGGGGTTTCAACACGCCATCAATCTAGAACCTGGCAGCCACCATTCCCCAGCTCACCTCGTCTCATGCAGCGAGCAGACACAGTGCAACTATTTGTCTCAGATTGCAGCCTGGCCACTCAAGGAAGGAAAGGGGGAGGAGGGAAACAATAAGCCTCCAGCAGAGCTGTGGTCTGGCTTGCGCAGCTCCAGAGAGTGGCTCGTTGCAGCAACACAACCATCTGAATAACAAGCTTGCTGCCACGGCAAGTGTTGCTTTTTGCACAGCGATATGGCCCTGAGCAAGGAGGAGGAAGAGCCCAACTGGAGCTTTCAGACAAATTGCTGTCATTTATTTTTCAATGTGAGCTGTGCTTATAGTTTGAAGACTCCAGAGAATTTTACAAATCTCAATTAAATCTCAAATAACTTCTACTTAGGAGTGCAGCTGTTTTTCAGTAAGCATTGTACTCCTTGTGGGAAGAAAGTTACTGATCTCCCCTTGTGGAGACCTTGACAAATGTGGAGGGAATATCAGTGATCAACATTGCATTGGCCAAGGACAGTAGATACAGTCAGCACATTCCCAGTGTGGTCAGCCCTGCCCACATTCACAAAGTGGTGGGAAGCTTTTAGCCCTCGATGGAGGTCAGGTTGCCTGTTTTGTCCTTACTCCCCTCCTGCTTGCAGTATTTCCATTACATATCTCTATGCACATAAAAAAGACCTTGAGGTAACCAAGAGAGCTAAAAGTCCAGCTCTAAAAGCCAGTGATTCTTGATTTTCCTCCTCTTCCTCAACAGCAGCTGATTATGCTCCTCATTTTAGTTGTTTATTACTTCTGATTGACCTTCCTGAGTCTAAAGCCCCTGGCAATATAATTGTTAGTTCAGTGTAGAACTGCTAACTAGTCATTAGTACAGGTTGCAAATACCTTATTTTGGATTTAGTCCTAGCCACTTGAATATTAACATGCATTGACATTTTTCTGTAGCTTAAGGCAAGTCATTACCGTTGCCCTCTGCTTGTGATAAACCTGTTCTGTCTTTCAGTTTGTACCACATACTGATTTTGAGTATTACGCACAACAGTATGCACTGGCTGTGCAATGCAGTTATGAGACTGGCCAAAGTTTGTACTTTCAATTAATCTAAAACAAAGAGTGGGAAGTGCTCCACTGGAGGGCGAGCACTGTTCCATCTAAGCAAAACCAAAATACTTTTATAACTTTGTAGCCTGCTTAGATTTTTACACTTCTAATTTCACACTTTGAATTGGAGTGTGAAGCTGGAGGCAAAGTTACGCTGGAGGCTTAAGGCAACACGACATGCAGACAGGGCACAGTCCTCTGCCCATTCTACGAGACAGATGGGTGTGAGGTAGCTCCAGCTTGGAGCCCATCCAGTTGCATTAGCTCATGCTGTGATTGAGCTAATTAGTTCTACTAAAAGCTTGAATCTGACAGTGCCCAGCTGGGAACGCATGGCCTGAGAAAGGTGAATCCAGCTCAAACCCCAAAGTTGTATAGTAATTCAAATGGACGTTGTTTTTTTCCATAAAATACAAACCTGGGGGTCAGATCTGCAGTGGAGCACATTGATTTAAATCTGACATCTGCTGGAATAAACAGACTGCTCCCAGAAGAGAACCTTTCCTCTTTCCAAAAGAGAAAATGGTAAAACAATAAATTCCTGATGTGTGACTGACTAAAGGTATAAAAAGGATTTTTTTTCACCCATTTTGTTACTAGATATCACCAGTGAATTATCTAATATTGACAAATGTGTGGTCTGTATCCATAGGCTGTGTCTGACATTTTAAAATGGTTTCATTTTGTAACACATGCTCTGGACAGGAATCATCCCATGTAACATATGGCTTACAGGAACACAGGAAAACAGTGGGTTTGCATGGGAATTCTGAATTGCCTCCACCTCCCATACTACCTTGAGTATATAATAGGTAACTTGTTAGTTCTGTTTGTTAGTTAAAGCTAAAAAAAATATGAGACACACAAAAATTAAAGTTGTCTCCACTTGGAGAGTTGCCAGTATATCTAGATACTTGTTTTGCTTATTGTCACTCACAAATACATGAAGGAAAAGGAATTTTGGAAATACAGAATCATGCAGAACATTGAAGTCCCTTGGTTTCTATCTTTTTCTCTGCCTAAGTACACATACAGGTAGGTATTTTATGGGTAGCAGAATTGGGAAAAGAGAGCTTTTAAGTAAAATCTGACTTTGCTTTCTGCATTTGCATCTGGGAATCATGTCTGAACTATAAAGATACTTTTTCCCTAATTCACAAGTTTCATGTTTTGGTTCCAGGTGTGTGGTTTGGATAGTTGATCTTATTTTTTAGGAAATTCACATGATCTATAAAGAAGTCTAAAGAAACAGAAGATGCAAAGAAGACCTTAGAAAGTAGTCTTGGCTATATTTGGAAGTCTTAAAAAGCAGGTCAGTCTTTGGATTTGATGGAGACAACTTTGAATTAGAAATTAAAGGTTTATGATGGAACTCGGTGACATCAGTGCAAGTCTTACTACAATGGTTATTCTTAATTTATTTCTTGTTCAGAAGAAAATTAGTTTCTTGTAATGAGATATGTGGGAATTTCAGAGTCCAATTTCAGTTAAACTTCTGCCAGATAAAAACTATAAAATTTGATGTTTAAAATTACAGGATGAAAATGCTTCTGTAGAGGCTGAATTTTATTTTGGAACTAATATGTGAGGTAAGCCAAAAAATCTTACATTTTTGTATGTACCTAATAATATGCAGGAGTAACAAGTCTTCAGTTAAAGATAAATTTGATCTTCCCATACGATTGCAAAGGTAAAATGCACCCTTCTAAAAAAACAGATGCTTGAAAAGAAGCAAATGCCCTTGAAATGTTCAGAAGCCACATCTTAGAGTAGAAGGTTCTTTTTTCCTTGAAACTTGAAGAAAGTAATGAAGATATTGTAAAGGTATAAGACTAGGCCCTTCTTTGGTGTGGTTTCTTGTAATTTCACTAACTTCAGGTGATCTATGTTAATTTCCACTAGGAAATGTTGTTTTCTATGGTGTTTCAAATAATTTCTATGACACTGAACTTTAGAAGAGTCCATGGGTTCTTTTGGTCCTTAACATAGTTTGCCTTTAAACCTCAAAATATTTTTATGTCAGCAAGGCTTATAAAAAGCCTATTATTCATCTTTGGTGTAAGAATTTTTATGTCTATATTTTTAAAGGAATCTTGAAATAAAAGCTTAATTATAAATGACTTAATGTTGGCATGTTATATTTTACAGCTTATAAAAACTCCTAAAGATACTGTTAATAAGAAACAGCTGTAGAGTTTATTTCTTTTTCATACTTTTCTTATGCCACCCAGAAACCTATTTTTCATTTTTTTATATATATAACATTCACAGAATTGACAGAGTTGCTTTTGAGAGTGGTTCCCCAAGCATTTTCAGAAATGTCAGGCTCTGGGCGGGAGGCACTTCCAGACATTAAACGAACATCCAGGCTGTCCAGGCTGATTTCATGTAAGGTATGCATCCTGTGGTGTTCTGCTGAGAGGCGTACATAATATACAAACCTATCTGCCATTTGCAATTTTCTCCCCAAATCTGTTTGTCTTGTTTTGGAGACTTCTCTTTTGGAAACTTCTTTGGCGATGTCTTTGTTTTCTAGTTACATTTTTAGTTTTTCTTCTCACAGAACTATCACAGAAAAGCAATTTTTTTTAGTATCTTTCCTATACAGATATCAAAAAGTTCCTTCTGTCTCAGCATCTGCCTCAGTGCTTGTGACCAGCTTACTTTCTTCATCGCTGAGACAAGAGAAGAGACTCCCCCCAAGCCCCAGGGAGGCCTCCTTGCCTCTGTGACTTCAGCTTTACATTACAAATACACTCAATAACTTTGCACTGCCAAAATCTTGCTGTCCCTCTTTCCTTCCTAGCTGTTCCTTTCTCCATCTCTTCCTGCCAGAGGAAATGAACAGCAATCCAATTCCTGTTTTTTATATATTCCACTGCATCAGGTTTTCCCAATCTGACCAAGTTTTCTTATCCAAACCTCATGACTGATACTGAATTCACACCTTTCTTTAGACTTTGGTGACCATGACACATTCTTCCAAAAGTCTTTTTGGATCATGATATCCTTAACGTCGTTTTCCCCAGTGTCCCTATCTGTGATTCAAATGGTTCTCCCTATGTGAACCTTGAATGCCTTAATTCGTCCCTCCACCTTCCACTACAAATTGCCACACAGGACTCTGGTTATGGACTCTTTCCTCTGTTACACACCTCCTTGGATTATTTTACACACAAATTCAATTTCCATCTCTGTGCAGACAATCTGTAGATACATGTCTCTCCTTCAGACTGCCTCCTGTTCAGTGTAAAGTCTCAGACTGTCTCTGATACCCTGTCATAACTATTCAGCTATCAGCTCAGGCACAGTAGGGCTAAAAAAGTCGTTCTCCAGGCCCTCACTCTGACTCGTTTTGCTTGATAATGCTAAACAGTAGTGAACTACCCTGCAAGTCACTGTAGTCTGGGAAACAACTTCTCAAGTAGATTTTCCACTAGATCCTCTTACCACGGTATTTCATGTCCCCTCTCACAACCAAAATTTTCACGCAGGCTCTCACTATCTCACTTCTCAGTTACTTTAGTGTTTTCCCTCGGATATTAACGCATGGGCTCTGCCTCTGCATACCAATCAGGGATGACTGCAAAAATTATTTTCCTGGTGTACTGCTTTGATCCTGTCTCCCTTTCTTTTTTACATCTTTACCAATTTCCTAGCCTATTTTGCATCAGCCATGAGCCATTTGTCCTCAAGTCCTCACAAAATATCAGTATCCTGAAAATATTTTTCAAGCCTTAACCACAAAAGACATTGTTCTGGCTTTGCAGCTTTGTGCAAATATTTTGAAACTTCTTCTAAATCATCTGGCCCAACTAATCATACTTACTGTTTGAGTGTAATGATCTCATGACTTACACAGAGGTTGTGTAAGCATTACTGAGGTCACAAGCTGACAGATTTTTATCTTTTGTAGATACATTTTTCATAAGCATTCCTTTTGAAGCATCTATATCTCACAAAAAAACAAAGAGAAAAAAAGCACCTGTGTTGACTGGTACAGTTTACATGCATTTAGTTCTAGAGCAGGAACACCAAGTTTCTTTTGAGGATAGATTTACTCAACCAGCTACAAATACATCAGCATACAATAGAGTAAACATAGTCATATACAAATTACAATTGATTATTTAACATATGCAGCATTTCCTCTCAAATTCTGTATACGTAGAACAGCCTCCACTGTTTACAACTGTGGTAAATCAAAAGTGATACAAAACTACCCTGCATCTGATTCTTCCTAGACATGAATTTAGGCCCTTCACTGAAACACCTACATTTTGGCAATACTTACATTTGACCTTTTCCTTGATAAAAGGAGAAATGTAAGCGCCTGTACAGAGAGACTCAGTCACCTCCCTTTTCACCATGGACACATGGATTCTGGAAGGTCCCATTCCTAAGTTTCCTGACTTATCTAAGTGCCTACAATTGGGTGAATAAGCTTGGATCTTACAGATTTCAGCGAAAGTGGTATAAAACATTATTTTCCTTTGCTTTTTGTGAAACAAATAAAATATTTTCCAAACAATTTAAGCAATATCCACATCTATTTTTTTGTTTTTCCTAGATAGAAGCACTGCATACAGGACTCTCTGTAGTGTGTCCCCTGAGTTTTAATCAGAGGTGGTTGAGCATGTACCTGGTGCTGCTCCTCCATCATATTATGTGCACACTGGGTTTGTGAATAACTTTAGCTGTACAGCATTTTCTCTCTCTTTCTCTATATAAAACCATGATAGTACTTTTTGCCTAGAAATTTTGGCTTCAGCTGAAGTCAGATTTATATGCTAGCCTAAACCTTGCAACATTCAGTTAACTGTATAATTTATTACTGTGAGATTGGATGAAAAAATCTTGAAAAATAGCCTTTCTTTTTTAAAGAATGCATAGAATTGTTCATATTTAGGAGTCTCCTGGCCTTGATAATTGATTTCACTTCAGTTATCAGATACTCAAACATTAAGAGAATACTTTGAAAAGATACCAAAATGAATTATTTTCTCCCCTCTTCATCTCAAAATCTAAATTTATTTCTGGTTTTCATATTGCACATGCCTGTATATATGTATTTTAAATGCCATTTTTGAAAATGCAAACTGTAGACTTCTTTTAATTTTCCACAAGATTTATGCTGTTAGACTAGGAATAAATGAATTATAAAGATACATCAGCAATCTTTGTCAGAAGGAAAGATTTTTTCCCTGTGTATTTATATCCTTTTTTGTTTTCTAACTGTGCCTCTGCATTTTCAGTCACAACTAAAAGTGCTGAATTACCCCAAGAGAAGAGAGCTTGCTTTGCAGTCATGACTAGAAGTGCTGAATTATCCCAGGAGAAGAGAGCTCACTTTTGTCAGGATTCCAGTCCAATTCTGCAGACACGAAAGGAGATAATCACTCAAATGTGCATGTGTGCTTACTGGAATTGAGTCCAAACTCTGAACCTTTTGAGGTTTGCCCATCTGTATTACGGGCCTTATTAGTTAAAATTGCACATAGCAGCTTGAAAAAGCATTTTTATGTCCTCTGGCTAGGAGTAGCTCAGCACACACTTGTATGACTAAGTAGTTACTGAAGTTGCACGACTGCTAACCTTAGTGATTTTTTCATTAGGCATCCAGTTCTTCCAGTAAATGCTCCCCCCCCCTTTTTTTTTTTATGGTTCTCTGCCTCATATGGCCATGAATGCAAAACCAGGACTGTTGTTATTATAGGAAATGTGTGTTCCAAACAATATAAATCTCTTAAATTCTGTTTCTGCACTCTACTTTCCTAATAATTAGTCATGCTTACAGTTCAGTAAAGGCCACTTCAGTCAGCCAGTAAGACTAAAACACTAAGTTTCCTGGCAGTGGGTGACTAGATGGTAAATCACCATTAGAGTGCAATTTAGACCCGCACATAAGAGCAATGGTAAGACTAAAATACCTTTAGTTTTGGAACTGTAAGAAATAAGATAAAGAATGTTTACTAGCATAGGTTTTTGGAGCCTTTTCACTGATAGCAATCTTCATTTGAAACCAGCTTTCATTATCGAGGGCAGGGATGAATACAATTTTTTTTAATTTAGAATTTTATTCAGTGTGTGATAATTCACCTGCTAATCGAGCAACAGAAGAAAGATTATCCTGACCTGGGCAGATGAACATAAACTTCTTCAAAGCTCATGACTCACAGAACTAGGGGACCTACTGTGGAGATTATTAATCCTTTTTTAGTTTACAGTAATAACTAAGGCTGTACAGACACCTAATAATGTTAAGTTCCTACCCTAATGGCAGGCATTGTGTTATTCTTCTGCACTTCTAGGTATAGTAATTAAGATCCAAGAAGGTCTTGCTTTGAAAATATTTCCTTTGAGCAATTTTCATCCAGTGAAAAATAATTCTGGCCCCATCTCTTGGCAGTAGAATATCCCATATGTTGATTACTCCTTTCCAGACTTTAAGGCCTGCCAAATCATTGCCAACCCCAAAATTATCTCTTAGAACTTGAATATATCCACCCAGAACTACAGCTTCTAATTTTTGTTCTTGTACCTGGTTAAGTAGGAGTTAAGTACCTGGTTAAGTTGCCTTGGGTTTTTTTTTTTGTTTCTGATTTGAGAACCACAGTTTGAAAACAAATGTACACAAATGAAAGCCATCCTGATGTGAAGGATTCATTGGACATCCTACATCTTTCATAGCATGGGGCTATATGAAGCATTATAAAACTTCTGCCAGGTACAAAATAAGTCATTTATGAGGTGACACCTGAAGGTTCCTATAATGTCACATTCTGTGACATACAGGGCTTTTGACAAAATGTTTGAGAAAATTTTGTGTTTGTATGGTTGGGATGATCTGTTAGCATAAAACCATTCGGAGGTTAGTCTTTGGGTGACCACAGAAAAGCATTGCTGCAACACTTCAAGTTGACCAAAGGTTTACTCTTTGGTTTAGCCTGTGACTCTGGAGATCCTTCTGAGTTGGAAAGTTTTCTTTGCTGGTAGGGAAAAAATGTCTAAAATATGTATAACAAACAAAGAGTTATATTTTTCTCTGACAATGGGAAGACTTGATATTTCTAGCACAGAGAAGATAATAACCACTGACTGTGGAGCTGGGCAATCGTGTTCACCAAAACCAATGAACGGGTGTAGTCCTTCTCTGTGTTATAGGGAGACTGAAAATCTAATAGAAGTTTTCCAGTCTGACCAAAACCACTCTTACAAACGTGTTAGTCAAGGTTCAGCGATCATCTTTGCCTTCAATTAAAAAAATCCCACACTAATGGTGCACTATATATTTCCAAAGAATTGCACCATTTTCTTCTTGCACAGATAATTTGTCAATGAAAAGTTGATATTTATGTACTGATTTACACTGATGAGTTGTTCGATAAGAAGGCAATTGTATCTTTTATAAGACTGCCACATATTAAAAAGTTGATTGTTCTGAATTATATTTTTGCTTTGTAATTTTGCCACTAGAAGCCAGTGATTTGTGTTGGTTTTGTCTCTTTTTGAATTGGGTGTTTTTCTAGGGGTGAAGTGGAGGGGAGTGATAGCGCATGTTTCAAGAAGATTAGTGTTTTCGGTGGATTTTTTTGTCTTGAAAAAAATTATAAATTATATGTACTTAGCTTATTTTATTCAAAATTATCTGAAGTTAATTTAGAAACTTAAGAATATATACTTTCCCTTTTTTTAATAAATATTACAATATTAGAGCAGTTGAAAACTAAGAGTAAGACCCAGTAAAATCATAAGACAGGTTTGAATATGTACTGGTTAAAATAAATATGAATTATATTTCATTCTGCTTTTTGGTTGGGTTTTTTCAGCCTTAGTGATAAATTTACTTTATATTCACAAACAATTTACACTTGCATGATGTCTAAAACATAATATATTTGTGTTTAAAAAAGTGAGGAACATCATGAAATTACACAGTTCCAAGAAATGATTGCTTAAGAGAAGCACTATAAACTCATGACAAAACCAGAAGAGTTAGCAGCAATACATACAGGCTCGCTTAATAAATCAGCTAAGCACCTCATTGCTTAAAACAACAGAAAACTTCTGTCTTTTCTTTGCCCATAACTCAGAAGGCTTAAAATAAATTAGAACTGATTTTATACACAACTTATCATTTAACACTGAAAGGCAGCCACCAAGGTTTCTGTATCTAGAGTCAGAAAATGTTCAGACAGGGAGGTTTTTGACCTTTTTTCAAAGAAATGAAAAAGAAAACTATTCTTTTACAGTTGTAAAACTTTCAGTGGAAGACTGAAGTCGTCACTTGGTTTTCAATATTTAAACAGTAAATTTTTCAAACAGTAGATGTTTATGCAAAAAAACCCTTTTTCAGTTCAAGAGGAACATTAACTTCTAGGGGAACTGTTAAAGAAGATAAGAATGTACAAATTCCTTGCTCTCAAGCCTGCTTTGAGATGTATGTGGGCACAGTTTCTATTCCATAGTGAAGGAGTTTGGCCTATATTTTTTAATGTATGCAAATGATTGTGGGAGAGTCAATATAGTATTTGGCAAGTTTCCCATGGACATGGAAACAACTGAGGCAGAGGCTTTCAAGATAATTTTCAGTATGAAACAGTAAAATCAAGCTGGTCTGCTGATTTACAATTTTTTTTACTGCAGCAATAAACTTATACAACTTGTTCCTGTTGAGGAATTGAGCAGTGTCTGGGTTATTGTGCTGTTTTGTAAAAAGGGATGAAGACAACAAAGCTTTCTTCTGCGAAACATGGCTGATTGCAACGATGTGTATACAACATATGTGAGACAGGTAATGCTACAAAAGTAGAAACTAAAGGATAGCCTTGTCAGTTAGTGCTGTTGCATTTTTTTATATGTCAGTAGTCACAGACTCCAGGAAAATAAGCCAAGGTGCATGTACACCACCATTATTTAGTGATTTCTTTACCTATTGTAGTAGAGATTTCAAGCTGCTATAATACTTTAAGGTACTACAGAAAAGTTTAAACCATGCAGAGCTCAGTTCAAGTTCTGTAATTGCTTTAACACATCTCTCACAGGAAGCCTGTGAGGCCTATAAAGTCAGTATGGTTGGTTCCTCACAGCATAAGCAGAAAATGAAGAGGTCTGGAGGAAAGAGGACAGAGTGGGAAGTACCGGCTCCCCCAGATCCTCCCACTATTGGGGCTGCTGTGGCCACTGCACATGGTCGGAGGGCCTGTTCTGGGGCACAGCTGTGCTGAGCCCGGGGATGCAGATCCACCTCTGCTTTCCAGCTGTGCAAGGCTTTATGCTGCAAACTGGATCTCCTGTTTACTCTTTTTTTATTCTGCCAGTTTGAGGGGTGGAGGGAAATAATAAAAAGACAAACGGAGAGGGTCAAGTGTCCCTTTTCAGGTGCAATCTGCTGCCAGCGGTGCCGCAAAGGCCGAAGGGGGGGG
>VZTV01015887.1:0-13246 GCA_013400875.1 Anhinga rufa | reverse complement strand
AAAGTTCAAGGGGAATCCATGTCACCAAACATGAACTTGGGCATCCTATTTTCTAGGATCTGCTCAAATAAAATGATTAGTCGACAGGATACTGCACATATGCAGGGGGACAAAGAAGGGGATGAAAATCAGAGCAGATTGCCTCAGAAGTAAATGCCTGTCTTTGAAGCCTTGGGTTTTGGAACATGACTGCAACTGGTGGCTCGAAGGGGAGTTTTGTTACGAAATAAGTGAATTAAACTGAGATTTGCAGAGTATCTGGTTTGTTTTGCTGAAAGTCTTGGAAATGTTGGGCGATTTGGCTGGGAAATCCACTGGGCTCGTGAAGCAGGATTTACATGGTTGGGAAGCAGTCAGAAGGGCAGAATAAAACAGCATTTATATTAAAATTGGGGTAGATTAACCCCAGATAATAATTCAGGGCTGCCTGACTGGATTGTTTCCCAGAGATTATGGGAGGCAAACAGATGCCTTGTGTTGGCAGGAATGGTCCCTGGGTGACTTGTGGTTGGAGATGCTATGGGTTTGGGTTAGGTTTGGTGAGAGCAGGTTGGGGCTATGGGGCAGGATTTTCAGTTGGGTTCTGAATCCTCCTAACTCCCTCAAGACAGAGGATTTCTAGCTTTCTTCCGGAATTAGGAAGTCTGTCCTTCCTGAAAGCAGGAGACTAAAAAAAAACCTTTTAATTTCAGAACCTTGAAAATATGCTTTAAAGCCATTTCTTTTGAAAAAAGCAAATTAGGAATGCCATTATTCAGATGGGCTTGCCTTGAATGGGAACGAAAAAGGTAGATTGTGTGGCTATGTGTGCCAATACACCTTTGTTGTACTTATCTCTTCTCTAAAACAAAGTTTTCTGGTTATCCATTGAACTGCATACCTGAACTGCGCCGTCAGTATAATTTTAGCCTTAGAGTAGAAATATTAGTCCTCTCTTTTGGCTCATGCTAAGCCCACTGGCAGCACTTAAGAAACAATAAATAATATCTTCTCTTCCACACTAGAAGAGAAACCTTCTAGCATATGAAGTCTGTTTCTTCAAAAGTAATTTGAAGTAATCCTAACTCTCCTCTGCGTTTGCTACCTCAAAACCTAAGGGATAAAGTTACTATTTTTTGCTGCTGAAGAAATATTCAGCAACACTTGAAATTGAATGTCACCCATGCACATTTAATTTAATAAGATGGTAATTTAATGTTAAATAAATACCAACTGATTATTGAAAACATATGCTCAAAGGATTTAAAAAACATGTAAGAGATACGTATCTCATCTACTGTTGTTGAACTGCAATAAATCTATGCAATAATCAAGTGCCAATTGTTTAACATATAATAACTATTTTATTAAATCTCAGAGAAATGTGTATGCAGGGCACTTAATTAAATGGAACATGTTCCCAAATATTCTATTTTTCTTATTTTTGGAACATCTAGAGTAGAAAATTTACTGGCAGCCTTCACCCAAGGGGCTAGTTATTACTCACGTAAAAATATGGCAAGTACTTCTTGTGCTATCAATAAATATCCATTTCATCAGGAAAGCAGCTTCTACCACAGAGGTAGGGAAGAAAGAGAAAATATGTCCCTTTACTTGCTGTAAAATGAATCCACAAAGCTGTTTTCTCCATCATGTTGTTGGGCTCAGCTGTGCAGTCCAAGCCTAGAACTTGCTCCTGCAAACAGTCCACTATTCCCAAAGCTAAGCCTGACCAGTCATTGGGGCTGGTCAGCAAATACTTCTGCTGTTTTTGTGTTCCTCTCCAAGAGTCTTTGTTCTACAGAGATGCTGTTGTTTTTTTCTTTAATCTTTTGATTGTTTTTGATAAGCATTGTTTTTGTCTGTAGGCGCCTGTGTTTCCAAGCCAAGAAGGACCCATTAGCTCATCTAATCTGATCTCCTCATGTCACATACCAAAGTGTTTGTACCAGTTACCCCTATGCTGACCCCTACTTTACTTGGCTAATGCATACCTTTTGGAAATGCAGACTGTTTTGTTCTGAAAATATGAAAAGATATTTGATTCACCAGTCCTTTGAACTGCTTATTCCAATAGTTACTGGTATACATGGTCAAAGCATTCGTCCTTTTATCTCTGTCAAAAAGCATTTTTATCAGTTTGCTCTCCATGCAATGGCTTCCCACTGTGCAGACAGCCAATAGATTCTCTCTTTGAGGAACACCTACTCATATTAATTGAAACTCTTGCCATCATTGCTTTGTAAGCCATCATTGCTTTGTAAGCCCTGTAGGAATTGTTCTTTGGTAGCTGTTTGTCCAGCCCCTAGCATAGCAAGACCTCTGGCAACTGATCCATCATTACAGCTTGAATGCCAACACAAATAATGATAATAATGATGTGCAGAGGGCCTAAGTGTATAATCCTCATATTAGTCTTGCAGAGAGGGTTAAACTGTTGTACTAAGGGTTAAAGTCCTACTCTTAAGCAGGAGTCGTCCAGGCTGGCTTTCTGGCAACGGATATCCCAAGCTAACCAACTCTGGAAGCAAGTTTAAAACATGGCTTTTAGATGGTCCTTTCTAGCCATCCGTGTTCATTCTGGAGCACTGGAGAAGTGTAAGAAATCATCTCTGGTGTGAACCATCCTTGCACTAAGGACTCTGGAGGATCAGGTTTTACAGTGATGAGTATGCTGAAGGCGAAGTGTTGCCTGAAGTGTTGGTGTAAGATATTGTGTTCACATGGAACGAGTGGTCTGGTTAGTGGCCATTGTCCAACTCCTTCATCTCACTGTCATAATGAAAGATTTCTCTGTTTTGCTGTTTTCTCCTCATAGGATACACACTGTGATCCCCCAGTCCCTGATGTTAATTCCTTGCGTGTGTTGATGGGTTGTTTGGGTGCTTGATGGTAAATGACTCTGCTAATTTGCTAACACAGCACTTCAAAAGAAATCTTATCTTCATGGCAAGTGAATGTGTTTAGTATTAAATAATAAAATATACATAACCCGTGGGGCTCTTAAAACTTATTTAACTTCTTTATAAACTTTACAATACAGTATGTGGATATTATAAATTACTTTCCATTCCAAGAAACTGTCCGGGCTGGTTGACCTTCCTTGGAATTTCCTCTTTGTAATTATGTTTAATGTGTTAATAAAGTTCACTTTGAACTGTATCATGGCAAATGGTCTCATAGGACATGGGTCAGTGCTGGTGTGTTCATATGTGAAACTTGACGTTAGTGTGCAGTGTAGTTGAAGGAATAACAAGGCTAAGTCCAAACAATTGTAGAAGCAGTATTTCCTCCCCAGGTTAGCAGTAAAAGGGGTTCATGGAAAGTTAGGAATGTGGAGTGGGAAATCATTTAGCTTTCACTGCTAGGTGTTACTAAATTATAGCTCTAGGTTTGAGTCACTATCAAAACACCATATATCTAGAGGGTTTTCACACAGAGCTATAAATCATGTTTACTATATGTAAGAATTGAATGAGTGCATGAACTTTGCAATGTAGTCCAGCAAAATATAATTACATGTGTGTGTGTTTTTGACTGTGAGAAATATGGACAGGAAGCTCCAGGCTATTCCACTGTTGTGTCTTAAATATACTTCTAGAAATTGTTTTTGCTGCTTCCCGGAAATAGCTATTTGCTAAAGCAAAGAGGCCTTCTTGGGTTTTACATAACTCCTTTTGCCAAGAAGTGGCAGCCACCAGCCCTTCCAAGGCACTGGGGGGAGAACAGGAATGCCTGTAAAGCAGTGTCAGCAGCAGAGCAGCAAGTGGGGCTTTTCTGCGGTATAGGATAGTGCAGAGCAGTATCGCAGGATATAAATTGAAAATTGCCCAGCTGTTCAGTAAGACAGGTGTAGGATCTGTCTTTTATATAATGGAACAGAATGGAGATTCCAGTTGCTTGTATTCGTAAATGAGGCAAATAAATCTGCACACTTGTCTGCATGTATATGAGCAGAAATATTTAAAACAAATGAGGTGATCATGGCATTTCCTTGTTAATGCTTGACTGGGCTTATATGATCTTGAACAGAAAACTTGGCATCTGGCTGGGATTGCTGGTTTCTTTCTGGGTGTACTTATATGTATTTGCAGATAGGGAAACTACAAGCAAGAAAATAACTTGGTAGAAAATGTAGGGTCTGGATTGTTTAAATTATATTTTAAGCCTGATTGCACCCTGGCCCTTGGAACCCCAGGCATGATCTCTTCTAGTAACTAAAATGATTTGAATGTTATGGGGCAAAGTTATATTTAGTTTGTATCTGGAGAAAGAATAACAACCAGGCACGGGGGGAGGCAGCTGCATTCTCGTCACTTCTTCCTAAGTCACATCCACAGATGTCAAACCCCACCCTTCCCCCTCGGCCGAAATATTAAGAAATGATTCTCTCAAACTATTGGGTTGAGGACAAGGGGGACTGAAGAAACCCTGTCCCCACTGGCTTTGTGTCGAGGTAGGGCTTAATTTATTGTAATAGCTCCTTCTGTTTGCGCAGGCTGTGAAGTTAGCTGCATCCTCTCCAGTGTGGTGTGGCTTAAAAGGCTGTTTCCCAGCAGCGCCCCGTGGCTGTAGAGAGCTGCCTTTGTGTAATGGAAAATTGCAAGAGTGGAAGCAAGAAGTGGTGGTTGTTTTCTCTCCCCACCATTCACCCCTACCCTCCCGACTATAAAAATGAATAAAAAACTGTCACCAATTTTGGTGGAATATCTACCTGGGGCCTTGGTTTAGGCCCCTTCTCCCATATCCCATGGCAAAATGCTGCTGGAAGTTATCTCTGTCTCCAGGAGCATCAGAGGTTCATTTAAAAAGCCTGATTTTTTCAAGAATCACCACCTAATGGCTAAGAAATTGGGGGTGGGGGTGGGGTGGTGTGGTGTAGGGACACCTCCCCCAGGACCTACACTCAGGCCCAGAGAGCACTGGGTGCTCTGCTCCTGCTCTGTCTTGAAAGGATGCATTTGGAGCTTTGACCCATGGGTGCAGGCTCATGGCCATTCACGGGATCCCCCCCATTGCCAGAAACATGGTATATATTGGCACTGATAAACTTGTGTTGGTAGATATATGAATTCACAATTTTAACAATCTGGTTTAACAGAATGATTTCAGGTTTCAAAGCAATCCCTTATGGTGTTGGTATCCAGCTCCTGTGGTGTTGCTCTAACGCATAACCTACAAACAGGACAAGAGTGACAGTACAGCAAACAACTATAGGGTATTGCTCTCAAAATACATTAGATCATTTCTGCTCACATACAACACAAAGCTGGAGTCTAGGATGGCTGAGATGGTGACACTGGCTGCTTGACGAGTAATTATGTCTGCTTTTTAGTGCTGCATTAGGGCACAGGACAGAAGCCGTCAGTGGTAAGGGATGGGAAGTCGGCAGCAGCCAGGGTTCAGTCTGTTTTTACCTCGCTGGCAGCTGTAGGTGAAGAAGCAGGTGCTTTCCTGGGATTTTGCCTCTCTAAGCAGCTGTAGAAATGTATCCAGCCTGCAGGGCCGCGGGCTGTGCCCTGGGCTCTGCTCCCATGCCGCCACACTCAGCTGTGAGCGCACGCGTGCCTCAGCCCCGTGGGAGGCAGCCGCCAAGGGACACCCCAAATCAATGACTTGGGAGAGCTGGCACCTGTTGGGCACTCTGCTCTCATGGCCACCCTCCTGGCAGTTCTGCGAAGTGGGGAGCTCCCTTCAGTACCAGTGGTGCACATAAGAAATTGGAGTGCTCAGCATCTTTTTACATCTTTTTGCTCTGTTTGTACAGTAGAAGATAGAACTGCCATAGAGAAGCCCTAGAAATTAAACTCCAGGGAAACCTGAGGGGTTCTGGTCAGCTTAATGTATGGATTCAGAGGGGGAATACATTTCTATCTGCATAGTGTGGGATTTCCATGGTATGCCATGCGAGGTAACTGTGTCAGCAGCACCCACTGCACAGGGGATGTTGCAGAAGGGCCTTTTTGCAAAACACACTTCCCTGGCTCCACTGCCTCCCCTCCAAATACTGACAGTGCAGAGTGGTGAGATGTGCCAAAGTGTATCTTGACTTGAAAAGCATTCGTCTGTCACTGTTGCAGTCCCAAGGCAGGGCTGTGCAGATATGTGGTGAAATAAGACCCAGTGGATGCCTGTACATTAGAAAGAGAGACAGAGATCCGTGATGATATCAACATTTTATTCTTGCTGTAGCCATCTACAGGAGGTCCAGCTATCATTGGCTTGCCAGGGCCTCTGAAGCCTCTGGCATATGCGAAGGCACTGATTCTGGAGAGAGAGTACTGCTTGCGCAGAAACTTATTAATGCAAAGGTAATAAAATGGGAATATTTACAGCACCAAATGAACAGAAGCAAGGTTTTAACATCTGTATCCTGAGGCTGTACCTCACTGAGAAGTGCTTGCAGCTGAATTGGGCAAAATCCAGAACAGGAAGAAGAGTGGGGGGAAATTTTTATTCCTCATCCCGAGAAAGTCACTGGAGGGTCTAATAAAGGGCTGCAGAGAACCAAGCTAGTGTTTTTCTTCTCAGGCAGAAAGGCTTCAAGAAACGCACCCTTTTCTAAATGTCATAAAGGTCTGCGAATAGATCCTGTGACAGCGATCCAACAGTTCCTCAGAATGAAAGGTCAATCAAAGGAAAATGGCATTTAGGAGGACCAAGCTTACTGCTGACCCAAACATGTGACAGATCCAGAGGCAACTCTGGTGCCATCAGGAGAGCCGCTTGTGCAGCCTGCCCCAGCAAGGCACATGACGTGATTGGGAAACTATCTGATTCCTCCAGGTCTCAAAATTCATCAGGAGTCAACCTGAATGTCGGAAGGAAAGGGATTTTGAAGGAGCTACAGCAGATTTCCAAGCTGAGAGGAGGGTGCTCTCTCTCCACTGTCCCTGCTTGCCCTGTACCAAACATTTTTCCCCAGCACTAATTATAGGTCTGTCTTTGTCATTTGAATATGCATGGAGTAGTATCCTGGCTCATAAGTAGATTGCAATGAAGCTACTCTTAAAGTTTGTCTCAGCTTGGTAGGGCTCTAGGTCAGAAAGGACCTCTTCAAGGGCCAGCCCAAAATTTCAACAAGGCTGTGGACTTGTCTGAACATTCTGCTCCTTTACTCTGAGAAAGACGCTGCACCATGTAGGGAAATGTAGCAGAATTTGGGGCTGGATCCTCACTTGGTGTTGGTTAATTCTGCTTTATCAAAGCCAACACACACAACCCCTCCTGATGGGTGGATTTCCTCTTTAAAAGATTCATCAATGCGATTTGTATCAGATTGGCATTCAAAGGATCTTGGGATTATCTCTCCATCCACAGAGCTGGTTGGAGGTCTCCCAAGGTGAAGAACATTAACAATGTGGTTTGCAGTGCTTAGAAAGACCTGGACAGGCAGGATTTCTCATGGTGTTTTGCCAGTTCCCTTGGAGTCTAGGAAGGCACCATCACCTCCAAGGTGCTGTCCCAGAGGTGTCTGCAGAAGCTGTGCAGGGATGGGTGTTATCTTTGCCAAGGACTGATTTTTTCAGAATAAGTGCTCTCAAGATCCCCACTTTGGGTCTTCAGCAGTTCATCAGAATCTGAGTGTGTCTAAGACTCATTGATTTAACCAGGCTCTTAGTTAAACTAATTAATGAGTTTCAAGCTAGTTCCTGACTCTTCTCACCTTAAGCAGCACTTTTGTTCATCAGCAAAGCTGTGAAATTAAGGGGCGCGATTCAACATGAGTAACTTCCACAGCAGCTCTGTAGTCATTCACGAGCTGGACTGTATGTACTGCCTTAGTCATGCTGGGGAAAATTCAGGCAGACATTGGAATAATAGGAATTAGTCATGAGGAAGTGCAAATATGAGCTCTGTAGCTTATCCCATGTGGGTCCAATCCTGCAAAACACTAGGAACAGGAATAAAATATGAGGGAACAGTTCCAAATCCCACAAACATCTTGTGGGTTTTGGGTGCAACTCAGCATCAGCAATCCTTAGCAAAACATTTTGTCCTTATGCAAGAGCAGGGCACTTATCACGCCCATTAATAGACTGTTCTGGGAAGAGCATCGGTATTGCAGTTTGTGTAGGGAACTTGTGCAATTGATTAAAAGGCAGAAAAGGCAGATGCAGGAAGAAGACTCTCTGCTTCAACTTTTCAGAGCCTTAGGAAGAAATTCCAGTTTGAATTCAGCTATGGGACCATTCCCAGTGTTGGAGTCTTTATCACTTCATTTTTTCTGAGTGTTGGCCTGTCCAAGTGCATCCTGTTATCATGTGTGTTCACTCTGTGGCATTCCAGGGACACTCTGTTTTGCACGAAATTATCGCCCTTTACAAAGAGCAAATATTTGTCAGTCAGGTCAAACCAGAAGGGTTGCCAAGGCAATTTATAAAATATCTTCTTTTGGACTATAGGCAATGTTAACATGTCAAGCTATGCTGTATCTTTCGGTGAAGCACTACCCAATGATTGCTTTATGTCCGACAACTGCAGGCTTATGTGTCTCAGATAAAGCCCATCTGGTGACTATTAAAGGGAATTACTGTACATACAACATGAAAGGATTATAACATTCGGGGAGAGGGCAGTGGTTTTGTTTTAAGTACCAGTGCTGTTACTAATTTTGCCTTCAGGATAGGTGTTAAGTTTAAAACAACTACAGTTGTTTTACCAAATACAGCTGAATAGTTTGTGTATTGGAGTCCTCCTTGCTATAAGAAAATGCGGTTGCTTTGGAAAAGCAAAAGAGACTCAGAACCAGGCTTCCCTGGTGGGTTAACATGAGCTGCTGATGATGGCAAGGCTACAGCTTCAGGTCTTGCACAAACCAGTATGTCTGTTGTTGTATCCCTCTGTATTTGCCAGCATTTTTAGCCTTGATTGTAAGTGATATTTGGTAAGCGCTTTTCACTATATCTCTGTATAGCAGTCAGTGTAATGCCCTGATTCATGACTGGTCTTTAAATCAGTGCTATATCACTGGCCAAAGCAATAACAGCTCTTCCTCTGTTCTTTCTTAGGGCCCCCAAGGATTGCCGATAAAGTGATTCACCGTCAGTCCGTAAGACTAGGGAGGACCATCAAGCTCCTGTGCCCAGTGGAGGGTGACCCCCCTCCTCTTACCATGTGGATGAAGGATGGACGCACTATCCACAGCGGCTGGACAAGGTTCCGAATCCTTCAGCAAGGGCTGAAAATCAAGGAGGTGGAAAGCGAAGATGCCGGAACCTACATTTGCAAAGCCACCAATGGTTTTGGCAGCACCAATGTGAACTACACCCTCATCGTGATTGGTGAGTGGAGCTGGAGAAAAACCAGGCCTCACCTTTGGGGGGAGAGAGTGAGCTGATTTCTGCATAGCTGTCAATGATTGCAGATTTGCTTTGCTAATAATTTACTGACCTCCAGTCTTAACTGGCCCTTTCCAGTGTTTGAGGATTGCCAGAGCTGGCTATGTTGCTGCACATCTTCTGCTGCAGCCGGCTGCAGGCAGATAAGATTACGCAGTGCCAAAGGTTACAAATAAACAGAAATGATGCAATAGTCACTAGGGTCCAGATCACAATGAATTCCACACAGGAAAGGCTGTGCGATAAGGAGAGGTCACACTGATCTTTATGTTTGCTGTTGGAACAGGATAATTCTCAAAACAAATGTTAAGGCACCCATATTAAAATGCACAGCTGGAAGATCCATGTACTGAGCTTTTGCAAAGCATGGTGTATTCAAGAATAATAATATTTAGGTTGAAACAAAGCTCAGAGCTGGCATATGACTCCTGAGAAATCCCCCTGGTAGAGACAGGATTAAAAAACCTTCAGATGACGTCTTAGTGACCATGGGTTCTCTGGCTGTACTTTTGGCTGTCTTCAATGGGCTTGCTTGGCCTGGGGATGGGATTTTGAGGTCACCTGCAGGGCTGAGCATTCCTGAAGGCCCCCAAAGACACTTCTCTGGGTAATCAGAGATTCCTCTCCTGTGGCTGCCACAGAAATATGCTCATTGCTTGTGAGGAGGGAAAGAGCTGGATGAAATTTGTCATGTTGGAGGATGCTGAGGGTGCAAAGGGCAGGGTTACAAAGCAGGGTGTGAGACCAGGTACCTTGCTTACCCTATTGCCTGATCAGCACTCCCAGTATCTGGTGTACAAAGTTCTGTGTCTCCCAGACAGTGGAAGCGAGGGCAGAGTTTAGGGCTGTTTCCAGTTGGCACTTGGCCTGTTTTTGTTCTGTTTCTTCTTCACCTTCACAGTAGGAGGGCTGCTGTAGACTCAAAGTGTGTAGCAAACACTTGGTGTGGCTTGCTGGAGGATTATCACCCGATAACAGGGTGATTCTTGGAGAATGCACTTTGCTGCAGAGCCACTATGGGAGAGAGACCATAATGTAAATGTCTTATCAGGAAAGAGATGCTTAGGTGAGGGAAACCCTTCTGCTATATGACTCCTGTAGCATCAGTAGGATAAAGCCACAAAAACCATCTTATAGTTTACTTAGTTTGCGGATTTGGTTTTCCTCGNNNNCTCGTTTGCCTCTCTCCTGTCCACATTTATCCATCTTTCTTTGCTACTTGAGCAAAAAGGGTGAAGTGGAAATAGTCTATAAAGAGTCATGTCTATACAGACTCCTTTTGGACATGCTTTCCAGACTGTTTGGTGTGGAGAAAGGAATGCTATAGCAGCCTGCTTCAGTCCTGCTTGTACTTTTGCAGTATGTGGAGGTTGCCAAATTCTTTGATCTTCTGTGTCATCCAGTATACAGCTCAGGGCCCAAGCCAGCTCCCATTATTCCAAGGCAAAGAGGCACTGAGATAGCTGCGAGTCAAAGAAGGCTCTGACTGTTCTTGGTAGCACAACAGAAACAAATGAAAGGAAAAAGCTAGGAGGCGCAGGGTAAAAGTTGGACTAGAATTCAGGAAAGATTGAGGCAAAAACTCCAATTCAGTTGCTCAAAGAAATTGGATTATCAAATTTAATTGTGTTAAGAACAATAGCGTTCATTATATTTGGCACTGAAAAGCCCCGGGCACAAACACTAGTTATTTGGAGCCTCATCGGGCAGCTATGAAAGGAAATGGCAAACTCCCACTGGCCTCTGTGGGTGTGAGATTGAGCCCTATACAAACAAATATTGATCACCAAGTGCCAAGAAAAGGGTAACTTTAAACTAAGTATGTGGCAGTCATATGGGCTGAGTTATCGTTCATCTCCATGCATCCTTGTTCTAATGGTTGGCTAAAACCGGTACTTCTTAGACCCTTGCACCTTCCTTCCTTCTCTCACAGTGTACCCTTGGGCACTGTTATTGCTCAGACCATTTTTGATGGATTGCTTATGTCCCGCGTCTCCAGTGGTACAATGTATTCATGTAATGTTTCAGACCAATAGCTTTTCAACTAGAACAATTTCCCCTGAAAACAAATGTTTCCCTAGTGTCTTTCTTACTAAGGTCTGCAAGTAAACACAAGGTATCACTGACTTATTCTTTCAAAGGATCCAAACATGTAATGCATTGGCCAGATGCTCCTGTTCACCCTGGTGAAAATGCTTTTGGTTGACAGCAAATCAACCATTTGTTGATTTTTGAGAAGGAGGCAGTGTTTTAAGACCAATTGCATGTCAGTTTTGAGGATGAAGATCAAATTGATGGAGCTGTTTTGTTTGTGCTCCGGAAAGTACAAACTTCATTAGGCAGAGTGGCCTTTTGGACCATATGGCCTCTCTGTTCACCCACTCCTTCAAAGGAGAAAAAGCCCTCTTATTCCAGCTTTACTGCTGACACCAAACATGTAAAACCACGCAGGTGTCAGACATGTGCAAGGTGGTTAAGATATTAAATCTAGGATAGCGTCAAATGATTCATTAAACGTTGGGACTTGAAAAAATAAAATCCATTTTGACATTAAATNNNNACATTAAATTTGAAATTTAAATTCTGGGAATTTAAGCAGTGATGTCTGGAATCTACACAGTAGCTTATTGAAAGGTTTTGGAGTTCTGTTGTATGTTTTTAACTGAGCTCTGCCACACCACTGGCAAGTGAGGAACTGTCACACCTATGTCATATATGTGTACACTGCAGCAGTATAAGGTGATGCTTTACTCAAGGTCCTACAGAAATCTAAGACTGAAATTCAGCTGTCTTGAACCTCTCTGCCTGCACTCAGTGCTCTAACTCTTATTAGTCTCTATATTCTATTACAGTATGGAGAACCAACAAAAATCTGTGACATTGTACAAAGGAATAAAAAAGGGCAGTGGATCCGCCAACACCAGTGGGTGCTGGCAGACATTGCAGAGGTGAGCTCCCTTGTTTTCATTGCAGGTTGGCCTCTGTGAGATGTAATAATTTTGGTAAAACCCTGTTTGAATGCCGCTTTGCGGCTTTCATGACAGATCTTGCTTGCAACCAGCCAGATCAGTGCACGAGCAGAGCAAACCTAGGTCTGCCTCTATAGGTCTGGTAGGCATACCTACATGTCGTCTGACTGGAGGACTTCACCATTTTTAAGTGTGGATGAGATGGATTACTGTGATTTTACACATGGTAACTAAGGCAAAGAGAGACCAAGTGACTAGTCCAAGACCACATAAAATATGAGCTGTGGCTCAGAGTTGAGTCTAAACTTCTTAAATCTCACCCTAAAAGACTGTTCCTCCTTCACTTGGTAAAGTATTTTCTTCCTAATTTAGCATCTTCCTGCTGCTGTGTTGGGAGTCTTCTGTTATTCAAGGTTTTTGAACTTGCTTCTCAGACAAAGGTTTTGCCAACCCAGATGGTAGCAATTGATTTCTGTCCTTATTTCCCCATCTTCTCAGACTGCAGTGCCCAGATCCCAAAGATCCAAGGAATCCTGCCCTAATACACTCCTGTGTGAAATATAAGCCAGTAAAAAGCAGATAACCAATATAAGTCAAAACTACAATTTCCTTTCCTAGCCAGCCTTAATACTTTTTGTGGCTTACCACAAGATTTGGGATGCCAATTACACTGCAGATAGATTTACAAATGCTGGAAGAGGAACTTCTCTTTAATAGGTATTAAATCAGCATTGCAGTTATTAAGTGCAGTGGTTCCTTATTGTGGAGAATTATCTGTAGCTCATCAAAACAAATGTGCTATATCTTCCCCCAAAGTTATTTATACAATGATGCCCATGAAAATCTTATCTTTAAGTTTTTTTTCCTAGCTGAATCAATTCAGAAGAGCTGGTTTATAACCAGTAGGTGTGAAAAGTAACTCTTTTTTTGGTTTAGACACTTGGTTGAAACCTGTGG
>VZTV01015885.1:207-14627 GCA_013400875.1 Anhinga rufa | reverse complement strand
CATGATACAACCATGAAACAACTGGACTAGTAGAACAGGAATTCTAAAAGTTGAGGTAACTGAAAATTTGGAAATTGAAGAAAAATTGCTTACCTTGTTACATTCCAGTTCTATCATAAGCTGTGTAAAAAAAAAATGAGGAAACATTTACAAGTTATTTACTGGAAAAAAAAAAAAGCAGCTTCTTATAGGAAACAGGAAATACATTTGGTGAAGTGAGGGACAAAAGACAGGTGTTCCCTCTTGGTCAGATCGCCAGATGACATAAGTCATTGTTGCTACAATGAAGACAATACAATAGATTTGAACAGGCTTTCTTTACTTTAGCTGGGTTTCATATAGCATAATTCTTGGCCCCAAAATAAACAAGCTCATTTCTGAGAATATGCTACGCAGCTATAGTTCCCAGGGACTGGGGCAGCAGCTGACAACAGCACAGTACACCAGAAGTACAGTAGAGTTCTCCTTATGACCAATTTTCTTTTCTTTGTCTTTATGCTATGGGTTATTTTGATAACTACATTATTAGTTTCCTTATTTCTGTGGGGCAAAAATAATATTTATTTTATTTTTTCATCAGTTTAGTAAGAGGATTAGGCAGTTAAATTAAGAGCATTGAAAATATCTAATGATCTTGGGCCATCTTAGTTAATGAACACATGACAACAAATGCATGTCTTGCATCAAGTCAAAGATATTCTAATTTACTGTATTAATTTCTAGTATGCAAATACACTCAAAACATACCTTCCTTTTACTTTTTCCTGTCCCATTAACTGACTCAGAATGCGTAGGTGTGAGAGTTTTGCTTTGAATTCCAACCCAAAATTTCTCTAGGTCTTGAACGACAGTTGCACTGGAAAGAAAACAAATTTATCATTATTCTTCTATCAAAATATTTCAGTATAAAACACCAATAAACTCTCCTCCCCTCCCCCCCCAGCCAAGAAAATCCACTCTATTTTGATTTTAAGGGTTTACAGTACAAGTTTGAAAAGATCATCATCATTTTCCAGAAAATTTTTCTTTTCCGGTTACTGTATTATCATCCAACATCATTTTGAAGATAAACAAAATAGATGCTGAGAAGGAGCAGAAGAGGAATGGACACTATTTGAAGAAGCACTGGCTCCATTGGGGAGTATCAGCTCAAATGTCCATAAAAATTGTCACACCTATTTCCTGCTCCGACAATCTGTGTCTATGATGGTGAAATGGTTTTCATGGCAGTAACGAGTAGAAGTGATCATGGTTTTAATTTGTATTCTTTTGCCACATTTTGTATTCCTCAAGATTTAATGAAGCAAGGCCAAGATGCCCCTATCATAAATCTATATTTCAAGCAATATCAAGCTATCAAATATTTCGATATTTTCCAATTACTTCAAGCATGCATTTTGTTAGACCAGGTGATATTTCTACAAGCTTCAGATCTGCAAGAAAAGTAGCATTAAACGCAGGATAAATTTGTCTTCTTCTGTTTTCAACAGTGAGTTCATGGGTCATTAGTTAGTTCATTAGTTCATTTTTAAATTTATCTTACAAGCATTTACATCAAACTACAATTCTTCCGCTGTTCAAAATGAAAGAAGTTATAATTGAATGGAGTCTGAACTTCACTTACTCAGGGAACTGGTTACCTTCATATTATTGCTTTTGTAATTAAAGAGGTCAAAGGGTAAAAACTGTTTACTCAAAGATCCATTAATAACACTGTGCTTAATGGAACTATTTACATATATTAACATCTGTAGGACAGTGTTTACCTTTTATAATTATACCTTGAAATGGAAATGTTATTTAATGAACACAGTGGAAAGTTTTGACTAACTATGAAAAAAAACATGATTGTGGCAAGACAAGAACATCAGAAACAGCAACACAGATCCATGTCAAAATAATCCATAGAAATAAAATTTCAAGGCAAAAAAAAAAGAAAAATAATTATTTACATAAATTGAAGATCTCTAACATCTTGTGGAGCAATCCATGTTGTTGTAATTTTCTGCTTCACACCTGAATTTGCATTACTTACTGCTGAATTCTGCAATTAAAAAGAAATACATAAATAATTATATAAGATGTGAAAGTGACTTTTACCTCTAATAATAGAGGAACTGTCTCTACTACAACAGGTAACACTGAAGTCCTCCTAAAAAGTGCCAGCTTGCTTCTACATTAGATTCATATCGCATACACAAGATCCATGTATTTCTTGGGAAAGTCTAAATTTTTAAACTCTACTGACAAAATGTCTTTGCCATACAAAAATGCTCACTTCTATCAATTCTGATTAAACTGTTTAAAAGGAAAGTAAGTATTCCAAAGACTGAACACATACCGTCATGTTATGACATTCCAAGCCTTTAGTGTTTGGATCTGTAATTTTAAAAGTACCAACAGGAACATCTTCTCCTATTTCTCGAGCTTGTAGATTAAATTCTTTAAAACCAACATCTTTAAGTGCTTCTAGACTCACTGTGAAAACAGACATTTTGAGAAATTAAGTTTCATACACAAATAAAACCTCCTAAATGTTTAGCAACTAATTTCCCTCACTCCAAAGCACAAGACTGCATGTACAGAAATTACTTAAAACCTTTTAAATTTTTTTTTAAATGTTGGGATTTATTACAGTTTTTATTAATCATCAAGAGACTGACAACAAAAGAAAAGGAAGAAATTTGGAGAGGCATTTCTGTATAAAGTAATATGAAATACATGATTTACTGAACATTTTAAAAGTAATTCTGCTCTACCAAAAGACTACAACTTTCTTATTAATCTCATTTGCTCCCCATGCATACTCAGAATATTGGCCAATGGCCCTGCTGACCAAAGGTTATTTATTTTCTGTCTAATTAGGCCTGTGAAGTCAAGATACCTATGGGAGAAAGAGAATTGCATTTCTTTCTACCTCTGTTTCAAAAGAAAAGATTAACTTTTGCCTAAGGCTGAATTGCAGATTTTTTTATTTTTTTTGTTACATGTTACAACTCGAAAAAGAGAAACTAGACAGTCTGGCTCTCATTCATTTTTCATATTTACTATAGA
This sequence comes from Anhinga rufa, assembly GCA_013400875.1. Taxonomy (NCBI): domain Eukaryota; kingdom Metazoa; phylum Chordata; class Aves; order Suliformes; family Anhingidae; genus Anhinga; species Anhinga rufa. The sequence continues at coordinate 11,573 of VZTV01015885.1, read as the reverse complement.
ACATAAGTACAAACTACTAAATTTTACTCAAATTTTGTTACTGAATGAGCTCAGAAAGATATGGAAGAGAGCTGTTTCGTGTTTTGTGTATGTCCAAATTGAAATGAAATTTCAAGAAGCATAATCAAATTTGTTATGATCTGTTATAAACTTGCTCTGCTAATGCCAATATTAGGCACTTCCACAAACAGAATAATGGTTTATGCCCAAAGGTATGTGTAGTCATTAAAAATAAGGACAGATAAACTGGGAATGACAAAGAAGTCAAGAGAAGGACCAACCATACCGTGACAATTTAACATTTCCAAACACCTGCATAATTAGCCTTCCAATTTGTCATCAACTTTCAGTCCTAATTCACTAATTTTTTGCAGGTCTTACAGGAAAGGTGACATCCAACACTTAGATGCAGTGTTAAAGCAGCACAGATGCAACTGTAAGAGCGTTGGCCCATGGCATGCCGCAGGTGAAACTGCAATATACTCAATGAAAGGGCAGCCTCATGCAGCTCCCTGAGACCAGGTACTACTGGATGCTTACAGTTTGAAGCAATGAAAAAGTAGTGCAAAAGCAAGAAGAACATGGTTAAAAAAAATGGGGGGGAAAAAGGCAAAATTAGTAGCATCTGGGAGTCAATATTTTTTTCATGGTAAATCCCATATAACCTCACAGAACAGTCTGCATGTACTTAAATCCATCCATCGTTTTGCTGGCAATACTGTTTTAAAAATAGCTATCAGTAATCAGACAGCCCTCCTTTCCTTGAAGGAGTTAATTACACATGTTTTTCCAAGAACGGCAGCTATAACAGGACTCTAACGCTTCTCCGTTCTTCTCCCCACATACCACTCTCCGTGGAAGCGCATCCACACTGCTAGGTTCAGGTAAAACAGAACCCCAGCTGGACAGCAGCTGCTTAGTGAATAATGTTCTCTTTCAGCTACTGAGATACAACAATGGACATGCGATGGGTTACAACTCACTTCCATTTCCATGCTTCTTCTAGCGAATGGCTAGAAAAACAAGCATTCACAAGCCACTTGTGACGGCACCATGAGATGGCAGCATAGTGTGGAGAAACAAGGCTGCCAAGGTGTTCTATCCAGACAGCAATTTGGGATTAGGAAGATAAAAAGGTGGTGTAAACCATGATAGCTCCACCTCCTGCAATGCGATAAAATCTGGGATGCAGCTTTTAGAAGGATGACTCAAAATGTCTCACTCCTGAGTTGTCTTATATTGCATCCTGAAGTTTTATTTTCCTGTAAGATGACAGCATGTGAACATCTAATGAGTAGGATCCCTTTGTATTGCAGAGGCTTGATACAACAGCAAATACTCAAATATGAAGCTACAGAGCAACTAATTAATAGTCCGGTTTGGCCAGCTGTCCCATTTCATTTCAATTTTGTCACAAAAATTATAGCATGAAGTTAAGATATATTTATCAGATAGGGAAAAGAAAAAATAGAGAATATATTTTCAGTTATACAAATACAAATATTTCAAAAAAGATTAATATCTCAGGTATAGGTGAACGAGATTGAAATTAAAAAATAAATTTAACTAGACAGAGGGAATTGGGGGCGTTTTGGTGAAGACTGGTAATTGTGGGAGATACAGACAAAGATTTTATGTCATTCAGATTACTTACCTTGGATTTCATTTCCTGGCTCAAATTTATCAAAAGATACAGCAATAAGATATGGTGGCACAGATGTCTGTGGTTCATCTTCATAGTTTGGTAAGAGAGATTCACAATCAATTGAGGTATTTGTCTGTGGAAAACCAAGGATTCTGGGCAAAAATATCCCACAGAACAAAAAAACGAAGCAGGAGTGTCTCCTCATCTGTGGAAGAAAGAGACAACATAGTTCTTAGTAACTTCTTTTTAGTAGTTTTTATTTTATTTTTTATTTATTTTATTGACAAATACCTGCTTTTCTCCACGGTAAGAAATAAGCCTAGAAAGCTGGGCTTACATTGCCGTAATGTATTTTGAAGAAAATAATGTAAAATAAAATAAATTAAAATACCTATATACACTGGTGGAACAGTGCAATAAATGACACAAATATTTCCATTTTAAAATACTGAATTATTAATGGAAGTTTAAATTCTCTGGTTACATGACCATCCATTAACAGCCATGTCTGCTGCATTATGGCTTTGGACTAGAAGAGGCTTTAAACAAACCTCCACATTGTTGAGCTGGCAGATTTAGCTTAGCTCCTTTGTTATTCAAGAACTAAGATACAATCTTTGGTCTCTCAAGCTGCTTTTTGTAGATAAGCATGACTAGCATGTTGTCTTTTGACTGCTTTGCCTACTCCCACTTCCAAGAGAGAGCCAAGAAATCTGTTGTTAAATGCCCTGGAGAACTCTTAGAAGTTTTTAAAAATATTTGCTTCCTGAAGGAGTTAACAAAAGACTTCTGCAAAGTCCTTTGGAATTTCTAAAGAATTAAAAAACACTGAATTGTTAGTGCATGCTTCCTATGGGTTAAGAATAAATTATACCCAGTATAGAAATTCATAAAAATAACTAAGAGGCAGGACTGAAGTACAGTCTTCAAGGATTGGCGGTGGAAAGAAAAGGTATTTTCTTTATAATTCACTTTCAGTACTGCTACTGCTAGTAAACCGTTTCCAAGAAAGAAGGGAAGCACTTCCCAGCAGTCTTCTCAGGCGTTTAATACCAGATTTTACGGCCCATGTTCAAAGACTCAACATTCAACCATGGCACCACATAATTTGTAGGGCCATTACATCTTATTAATATCTCACTGTTCCAGTTACAAAAACGCTGATACAACTGTTAAATCACAAGAAGTATTTAATAACGCTGGTTTTCGTGCCTGCCTGCTACAGGATTGCCTTGTGTGATACAATAGGCTGTAACAGAAAAAATGGAGATGTTTACTGGAGATTTTTTTAAAAACATGTCAAACACAAGAGATAGGTTCGATTTGTATCATCTACCTGCGTATCTTAATTTGTGCACGACTGCACAGGACCATTCGGTTTTGTATGTGCTAGTGAAATAAGTAACAGAAGGGTCTGCAAGCAGCGGGGAAAAACTTCAGAACACGATTCCAAACCCATGCACTTAACTCTGAACCTAAACAACTTTTTTAAAAAGCCACTGAGTCAACAGATAATAAAACAGGTGATTGTGAAGTGTTGAAAGATTTCCTATAGGAAGATGATGAAGGTTTGCATCGTGTCACAACCAGCAAGTGCGGCAATCAGGAAAGCTATATATGCAAGTTATCGTGCCTTTAAAGCAGATGAAGACTATCCCTCCCAAAAGTCTCATGAAAATGTCACTTAAATGGGATTCTGGTAAGCATTATGTTTTGGTATCAGTACGCTGGGTGCGGTTATCCAATCTCTCGTGACGATTTTGACATGGCCCACCCGTAATTACATTTTAAATACAGCATGTAGGTGCTATTATATTCACAGATGTGGTAAACAGTGATTTAATATGAACCAGTCTATGTGTTGTTGAAATCTTTGTCTGACTCATGGAGAGATGGAAAAAAAATCTGTTTCTAATTAGATGTTCTATTTCAAAGCACAGAGTCCTTAGCACTAGTTCAGATGTGATTGGAAAATTGTCTGGAGCTGCACTCTGCCATGAAAGAAAACCAGTCTGAAGCCTCCTTTCCTCTTTTTCTGGCTAGAAGAGAGCCAGAAGCATAAGCACAACAAGTTGAAACACATCTGAGATGCCTTCTCTTTGCATCAGCTCTCTGATTTAACAGTTCAAGAGCTATCCTAACAGTCTCATCAGGCTGTCCTTTGGAACTAGGTTTTAGATGAGGAAGAGAGAGATATTAGCATCTTACAAAATTCCAAGTCCAGACTTGAAGCAGAAGCAGAAAATAATTTCCATGGAACTCGAGTTCCAATACATATTCAATGCAATCATGTTATCTTGCATCACAAATTTACCTTTTCTCCGTGAAAAATGTAAAGAAACTAAAAGTAAATATTTATAAAATAGAAGCATAGGGAATTCTGGCAAATATTATTTGCAAGCTTCTAATTGGATATAGTTATGAAAAATGAACTGTATCTTCAGTTCCTTCATCTGATGGAAAATTCTAATTCTTTTTTTTTATCTCAGGTACAATCCCTTCTTCCTATGAGCCTACGTGGCCCTCACCTTTGCAGTACCTGAGCTGCTACCTTAAGAATCCTCTTCCACGTTTAGTCTAACAGGACTTCAGGCCAACAATTAAATCCCTGGGAGCTAGTTAGTTAGCTACTGCGTTTGGGACTCGGGGAGAGACACTTTGGTGGTTTGCTTCTCCAGAGCCTTGGGCAAACTTCTGAATAGAGACAAAAGTTGTTTTAAAAGCCTTTAAATATAGAGCATTTAATTAATGTGATAAATAGTTTTCTGTGATTTGAAAAACACAGTCCCGGCAAGTCCACCCTGCCAACTCAGTCCTTGATACCCCTTTCTACTCCAATGCTTTATGAGTATTTTTCTCCTTTCTTTTCTCCTCCTAAACGCTCTTGAGGAGTCACAGATTCACTCTTTAGCCTTTGAGAAGAAACATCAGCAGTTAGCGCGCGCCCTGACCACCACACCCCCAACAACACACCTTATCGACCGAGCGCTGCTGCGTGGGCATCCTCCGGTCCCTCTATGGTCAGTGGGGAAGAGCTGCGGCTGGGCAGTGCAGCTGCCCCAGCAAGATGAGAGAGAGGAGGCAGAAGGCTCGGCCAATCAGCAGCAAGGCGGGGAGCCCGCGTGGCCAATCGGGACCAAGCATGCTTCTGCCGTGGAAATTAGGACACCGCAGGTGGGACTCTCCTGCCCAGATGGGGCGATGACAACACGCACACCTCACAGGTGAATCATGCCCCCTCTGACCTTTACCCGGGCGTCGGGGGTAGGTAGGGCTTCTGAAGGTCGATAGCCTAAACTAGGATGTTGACCAAAATCTACAGAATCATGCCATACAAAAGGCTTGCTAATATTTCATGACCAGTTCTGGTAAAACATGCTACACGAGTCTGTCTAGTTTGACCTCACAGTATTCTGCTGTTATTTTTTAACTTTTTTTACTCCTTTCTTACAGTTGGAAAAGACATGGAAAATTCCAATCATCATAATACTGCCAAGCATTTTCTCAGAGCAAAGAGTTAATGGGGTTGTTTTATCTCATGCACCTTGTGGAAGAATCCAAAGTTATTGCATCTGACCTGCATTAAAAACTAAACTTTTTTTTTCTCTTCAGAAGCATTTTCACAAGGTCTCTGCTGAAGACTGGGAGAAGTCCAAAAGCTGGATGACATGAATAGAATAGAATAGAATAGAATAGAATAGAATAGAATAGAATAGAATAGAAAGAACAGAACAGAATATTAGCGTTGGAAGGGACCTACAACCATCTGTCTACCTGCCTAGTCCAACTGCCTGACCCGTTCAGGACTGACCAAAACTTAAAGCATGTTATTAAGGGCATTGTCCAAACGCCTCTTAAACACTGGCAGGCTTGGGGCATCGATCGCCTCTCTAGGAAGCCTGTTCCAGTGTTTGACCACCCTCTCGGTAACGAAATGTTTCCTAATGTCAAGTCTGAACCTCCCCTGGTGCAGCTTTGAACCGTTCCCATGCATCCTATCGCTGGATACCAGGGAGGAGAGCTCAGCACCTCCCTCTCCACGTCCCCTCCTCAGGAAGCTGCAGAGAGCAATGAGGTCACCCCTCAGCCTCCTTTTCTCCAAGCCCGACAAACCCAGAGTCCTTCGCTGCTCCTCAGAGGACTTTCCCTCCGGCCCTTTCACCAGCTTTGTTGTCCTCCTCTGGACACATTGAAGGACTTTGACAGTATGACAGACATTTTAACCAGGGAATACCAGGAAAACCACGAGCCAAAGGCTTCACAAGAAACTTCTTCAACTTCCTGATGTTTGTGCATTTAAAATGTACTTAAAATTCAAAATGCTGCCAGCATTTCAAGAACATTATCTATTTTTAAGATTTATTGTATTTAACTAACTGTATTCCTTCAGTTAATCACCTTTAATTAATGAGTAGCATTTTATTTACATTATTCTCTTATGAAAGACATTACTTCCTATCTGCTACTATCCTATTAAGAGATCATAATCTTCCTTCTCTTACTGTACCACCAAACTTACCATTGATACCAATGTCATAAATAGTAATGAAAATGCACCCTACCACAAACGCAACAGCAAACTGGCAACACCGTCAAACAAATGACCCAGTAAAGGAATGTCAACTGATTGCACTAGAAACACATAAACAGAAGAGATGGGATCTTACAAATGCATGTACGCAAGACCTCCTGCACTGCCAGCTAGGCGGTACTGAGAGGTGACCAGAGGGATCAGAACTATTACTCAGGCTACTCTGAGCAGCAAGGAGTACTCCATGAATATTTGGTTTGACAGGCAGATATATAAATGTCAGGCGATGAATTGCTGTAGTCTCGGTAATATTATGGTTATAAAACAGCATAGATAAGACAAACAATATGCTTATTTTGGCTGTAACACTAATAAAATACTATATTGAATAAGCTGGTAAAGACTTAGACCATTAGTGTACAATGTGAGAGTTATAAACCTGATGTCCCAGCTCTTACACAACATATTGCTTGCGGTTTATTTCAAAGGAACAGTATTTCCACTGAATCAAACATAGGACACTGTTTCAGTATTAATTTACCTGTACTCCAGAATTGCCGGTTAAAAAAAAAAAGCTTTTTCAGGTCTCCACGCTTGAAAGGACAATTCTGAGATCATAAATTAAATACCAACTGAACTAGTGGTGAATTCCTGACTCTGGTGAAACCATGATTACAAAGTTTGCTACATACTGAAACTACTGTGCAAATGCAGATCAGCCCTATGCTGTGCGCACACGGAGTTCCCTGGTGCTTGGAATGCCTTCAGTGCATATTCCTGTGGGAATCTGAGCCCCTTTTTTTTTTTTTTTAAGATCTCTGATTGTATGGTAGAGTTATAGAGTTATATAGAGTTAGCTGCTCTTTCTTTAAAATAATCACATTAGACTTGTGCCACCAAGGATGAGTCAATTCATTTTAGGAACGAGCCAGGGAATATGGGAGAGAGGCCAGAGTCCAGAACACTGAAAGGAAGGGGACCCATACTGGGCAGTGGGTGAAAATTTTAAAGGGTACTTGGTGGACCAAGGGGAAGCCAGCTACTCACCTAAGCAAAAGAGTATCTCCTTGAATAAAGGATTGCAAACCCTGGCGGAGTCCTAGAAATATTTTGTTTCTATTAAAAGCTGTTTAAACCAAATCAGACCAAGCAGCCTGTTTCCTTTTTGCTCAGTGATGCTAGGATCTCCAGCTGCCTTCATGACCCTCAACAGCCTTCAGCTTGCTCTCTGCAGTTTCTGAGCTAAAGATCTGGTAACTTGATCCAGTAACTTACATTGCAACTGGAAATGCTAGAAAGCATAACAAAGCTTCAACATCAACTTACATACATAAATAACAAGGTAAAAGATGTGAGGGCTATTTTTGTCAGGGTCTGGTATCCTCATCAAACTGCTTTGATCTTTCCAGCACGCAGTATTGATATACCACTGAGTCTTGGACTTTGCAGGAGGATTGACAAACTATTTGCTTGGATACCTCAGGTGTGCTGGGAGACAATGAATGATAAAGCAGTAACCACTCCAAATTTATTTCAGAGAAAATATGCATAAGAAGTGGTCTTGCAGTTATGAAGAGGTGAGATATGCATATAACATATATATCTTTTGCTGAGTATTCCAAACTGACTCTATGAAACAATAGAGATGAGTAAGAAGGGAGAGAAAGAAACTTTATTTCTTCCGAACACCATTTTCTGACAAATTCTGAAAAGAAAGCCATGGTTACACAACATCCTTGCCTCCTCTTAAGTGTCAGCTGCCTTCCCAAGCTCTCCCAGTCCTTCTCTTTGTTTCCTCTTTGCTCAAAGAGGGAAAACCAAGAAAAATTCCTATAAATGTTATAAATAAAATTTGCTTTCCTGACACCTACTTTGCCAATCAGAAGAAATTTCTGCAATATCCTGCATTTCGTCTCCAAATGAAAGTGGTTTGCTCAGTGCACAGGATTAGTGCTATTAGGAGGATGTTATCATTGCTGCAATCCTCCAGCATACTTTCTGTAGCTCGAAAGTACTCAACTGAAGTTATTTTGAGACACATTCTAGTCTAAATTTAGTGGTGAGGATTCTTAATAGGCTATGTGAATTGTATCGTAACGATTATATGAAAAGATATATTTATTTACTTTTCCTTCAAAAACAGTCCTTCTTCTGCTTTATATTAGTGTGTCAATATTTATATCCTATTTCCAAGGCCTTTAAGTATTGCCACATTTTTTATTTACAAGGGAACATTATACTTCCTACGTTCAATAATTATATTCCCTCCTTAAAAATACATCAACATATAATACAGTAGGATTACTTACAGCTCAAAATAGCTCTAGCTATAACTAACTATAGTGTTGTTCTTCAGAAAAAGAATATTAGATGATAATAGTGCATTGTAAGAGCCAACTAAAATTAAATAGTATATTTTGCACTCTTAAGGAAACATATTAAATGCACTCTCAATAAACGTGTAACTATCTTATAATTCAGCAAACGTGTAACATACATTTTTGTAGGAAAAAAAGGACATAAAAATTATCCTTTTGTACATAAATAAAAATTTTCAACTCCTGTTGCCTTTAATTTCTTGCCTTTGCTCATGTTAGCGCTTTGCTCGTCTGATTTAAACCTTGCCAACATTCGTTTAAGTCTGGTACACTATAAATAACAATAAGAGTCCACACCCCGAAAGTCCTAGTTAGATGATGTCACTGGGAGCCTCACATGAGAATTAGTGAGCAAAAAAAGGTTTGACTTGACTCCAAAAGCATAGAAAGGGAGAGATCAAATGGATTACTTCTACTGATTTTTTTTGCCACAGTACAGATGAGGGAGAAAAGGACTGTGCATAGCTTATCAATGCCATACGCTTACGTGCTGCTCAGGAGAAACACCTGACATGAACAGCACACACAACAGCAGTGGCGTATGAACATTGCATCATCTTATCTCATGCATTGTGCAAGCTAACAAATAATATTGTCCCTATGTGCTTATAAGGTGAGTGCTTGGGTGTGGCTGCAAACATACGCAATACTTCATATAAGCCACAGTGACTACCTTGTGCTAGTGATTTAACAGACTCTATATTCAGACTTAAGTAAATGTAAACATCTCTTCATGGAATGGAAGACGTTTCAGAAGAGGGATCCCACTACGGAGATATGCAGTCCAAAAGAAAACTGGAGCCTTAATATTAACAACCAAAATTCATTGTTTTCACAGTCACAGAGAAGCTAAATGGTCTCTCTTACACATCGCACCTCCTGCTATTACTGAAAACTGCTCTTTGTATGTAATTTGTATGTACGGATCCAGAATACTTCAAGCACAGTTGAACTAGGTTTATAGGCTATTTGTAAGTCCCTGTGGCCTAGAGGATTCACCTGTATAGTGGAGTTAATGCAATGCCATGTGTGATCCACTCATGAGTGAGCAGCTAGGGTTCATTAATGTGAGTTTAGCTTTAGAGCTTCTACCAATCCAACAGTACTGGGTCAAAAATTCCATAGCTACATGATGCAAAACACTGACTGCTATAAACTCCCTTCGCTGATGCACTCTCATTCATTCAAAAATGTTGATTGCTTAGGCTAATTGAGGTTTGGCTAATTTGAGAGGATCGTTGTTGTATGTCCATAACTGATACCCATAAAATCTGCACACCTCTGTGATCAGACAATGCACAGGTCCGGTATTAATAAGCACAGAGCTGCAGCTTCTAAGAGTTTCTTTCAGTCTCCTAGGCCAAGAGGGAGATGCTCACACTAGAGGACATTCCTTTGGACTTCAAAATCAACTGAAACACTTGGGATCCACTTCTTTGAAACTGTAACTAAAGGATGTTTATTACTTATCTTTATGTCAATCTATACAAGGATGTTCTTAGGTAAGAGAATGTGATTATAGCTTCGGGGGGTCTCAGGTTCATCATTTATAGAAGCCAAAAAGCAGCCATCATAGAAAGAGGCATACTTTTTTGATAGGCAGAGAGGTTGTATACTTTTGCCTAACAACATGTGCACAACTACTTGAATACAAGATCATAAAGGAAGCAGAGGAAAGAGGGGAGGTATGATGGGCTCATGTGGTTTCTGCTAATATCAGATCCCCAAGCAACAGCCAGTTAACAATATATTTTCCAGGACACGATTAAGAAGGTATTTGATATTATACAGGTTTCCAGCAATAAATAACACTTCCACTGCATCTTTTCTATTTGTGTCTGAACACACCTTGCAAACAGTAGTGAAGTAATCCCCACAGCTCCTTCTGAGGCAGGGAAGGATTATTATTTGTACCTAATTCTGCAGATGAGGAAACCAAGTCACAGAGGGATTAAGTGACTAGGCCAAGGTCATATAGAAAGTCTGCTGCCACTCATGCTATGCGTCAGTCCTTGTCAGCACTCAGCGACACTCCCTGAAAAGTTCACTCAACTCCTTTCTCTGCATAGGCCAGCATCTTTAAGATTTCATAAGTATCATCTTCCACCCTAACCTCGACTGGAAGAAGAAAATTCATCGGCCCAAGTCAGAGTCAGGCTGAGCATGATCCCCAGTTAAGGGCTTTCCTGCTGTTTCGTTTAGGACTGCCGATTATCTCCAGGATTCTGCTTTATTCTCACCTCTGTCAGGAATTCCATCTAAGGGACTCCTCTAACTTAAAACCATGTAGCTAGGCAGGATAATATTGCACAAATAGACCATACAATAAATACATGCAGTAATTATTTTCAAAGATACATACCTATTTTTCTCAGAACACACACAGGACACAAACCTCCCAATTTCCACTCCTGCACTTAAAAAAGCCCACCTTCCTTCTCTACACAATATAAATTAGCTCAAAGTTTCATACAGTTCATGTCATACTATATGTGTGTGTATATATATGCATAGAGGCAAATCACAAATAGCATAACACCTCCTGTATAGACGCTATTATACTGCAGATGGAAATCTCTAAGTATATAGCTCTTATAGTAAAAACCAGCAAGAATAATCTTAAAAAATTAAAACCCACATGCTAAAGTATTTCACTTTTACAGTAACTTTCCAACCAAAATCTCTGATGTATTTTTATGTGTAAGCATTTATGTGATGCCATTCACATATTACTCTTTCATTGTGTGTTTTTTTATCAGAATAGTTAGTGTACTTAGTTTGGGTGATGTCTCTGGGTGATGAAAAGGTTTAG